>VZSC01000556.1:30815-68526 GCA_013398225.1 Steatornis caripensis
CCCCCCGTTACTGATTGGGAATGACACAGAGAGCCATGCTTAGTCAGAGGGAATGTCTGGAGATCTTACTAAAGACTCTCACAAGCTTCACTGAGCATAATGTGGTCAACAGATGGTGATTTACTACTGCTCCTAATACAGTCCTATCTGAATGAATGTTCATAGTGACAGCAAGTGACTTGGACCTAACAGGAGCTTCTTGCTAGATTGACGTTTGTGTTGCAAGCCATGATGGAGGTTTTTCTCCTAAAGGAAGATTCACCTTTTTAAATGAATGAAAAATGCAAGGCAAGCTGAAGAGTCAACATTTTAGTTCAAGTGAGATCTCAGATGCTCATTAACGTTAAACAAGAGTGTTAGGTCAATCTCAGCCTTCAGAATTTCTCACGACCATAGCATGCTCTCTAAGGTCTTATATCGAGTAATATTCTGCTCATAAAATGCAAATACAAAAAAGGAATGAATTATTCTGTTCATTCTTTTATCCAATAGCAAATATTTCCTTAATCTGTCACCTTATTTATGGAACTACCTGTTCTCTAGCATTTTTAAAACCTCCAATATATTTTAAAAAAACCCTTATTGTTAGTCTTAATACTCCTAGCTATTTGTGCTTCATTATTCCTTTATGCGCTTCAAGTACCATCATTACATTCCTTTGATTTTTCTTTTTAGAAGTAACAATGCTGCAGTTTTATGCTCCCTGTAATTTTTAGAGCTCCGTTTTTACTTGCAATTAACTTAACCAACTTGTCACTCAGACTTACTGGTTTGAAATTCTGTGATTAATTTTGCATAATGGTACACACTCCCCCTGAGCCACCTTCATCATGTCTTTAAGGTTTAGCCAAATTTTAACAACTTATCAGCGTATCACTAAAAAGCTTTGCCAATGTATTTCACTTGTAATTCTGAGATTACACAGTTTAGTTTATTCGTATTTCTAGCTGAATGCCCTCCGAGAACTGTATTAGATGGCAAATTCTGATCCTCAAACAGTCCCTAACTCTCAGTTCACCTCTGCTGTGTAAAACATTTTTAAAGCTCTCTTTTGCTTTCTGTTGTCTGCAGCTCAGACTGCCGTGAAAGCAGAGCCTCTGCAGGACTTGAAGAAGTCCTCCTCACGTGGTGCTTGAATACTCTGTTCTTCTGAGGTAAATTTAAGTTATCTAGGTGCATTATTTCTAACCTCACAACAGTCATTTGTCCAGCAGTCGCCGCTCAGGCTGTTTCCTTAATTTGGCAGTTTGTGCAGAAACCTGAGGGCTGAACGGCAGTGGCGTAAGAGTCTGCTCTGAAGGTGGTTAGAATAGTCAAAAACAGCTGAAGATTTGCCCAAGGGTTTGCCTAGAGTTCAGCTCACTGTCCTGAAATGGGGCCAGTGCTCCTCCACTCTCTTGTGGTGATTTCCAAAATGAGTTTAGTTTATGTTAAACATGATACATTAGGGGGTTTTCTTTGCCAGCTAGGGACTAAGCAGAATCAGCTTGGACCATGCTTCACACGTCCGCTCCTTTAGCTTGAAGACTATTCCTCCCCCTCCAACTTACTGCTTAAAAATATATTCACGGACTAATATTTCCTCTCAGTTTCTTTTCTGCAGAGCTAAATAAGCCAAACTCCCTTTAGCCTCCTCTTGCAAGGTAAGCTTTCCAGTTCCTCTGCTTTTCGTAGCGTCATTCTCCTGCTTGACTATTTCCTTGTTGTATACGAGTAACCAGAAGCACATGCAGCATTGCAGATGAGAAATATGTGTGTCAGATCTCATTCGACACACTTTTAAATCATGTTTGCCTCTTCCAGGCTCCTTGATCCATGGTGGTTTGCTGTCATCTCTGAATCGATCGTGGGATTACACCCCACTCTTCTCCTGTGTCAGTTCCAAACAGTAAACTTCTACTTTTGAGTTCTGAAGTTTATTGCTTTACGTTCATGTTACTGCATTTCAGCCTGTTTCTGAACACTCTAGTTTTTCCTGAATGGTACTTCAATCACATTGATATTGGTGGGAATCAGTGCTTGGTCTTTTCAGCAGATTTAATCCTTTTGTNACTTTTGAGTTCTGAAGTTTATCGCTTTACGTTCATGTTACTGCATTTCAGCCTGTTTCTGAACACTCTAGTTTTTCCTGAATGGTACTTCAATCACATTGATATTGGTGGGAATCAGTGCTTGGTCTTTTCAGCAGATTTAATCCTTTTGTGCCAAAGTTATTATAAAAAATGGTGTCAAGATTAAGTCTTGAGGAACTCTTATTAGGCCTTCTACAGCTTGGAGTAAGGCTTTTGTAGTATCCCCTTTGCTATCTTCTCCCTTGTAATATTTCTCTATCACTCTCCGTTTTAACACCTTCCCCTCATGGCATGTCACCAAATGTTTTATTGAAATCTGAATAGGTAAGATCTACTCTGTTTTATTTCTCCAGAAAATTAGCTATCATCTGAAAGAACAGGCTATTCTGGCACTATCTGCCTTTGATAAATGGTAATGTTGTCAAATTCCCTTTTTGTCTATGTCTTTAATTGTATTTTATGTTGGTTTTAAAGAATTTTATATTACTGGAAACAAGCTAATATAATCTTAGGCCTTAAGTTAAATTTGCAGCGACCTCACTCACATCTTTTTGTTTTTCAAATGCAGATGCTATGCTTTTTGTTCCCCAGTGATGTAGGATCACATCTTTCTATAGAGGGAATCCCTATAGAAAGTATTTATTGTATTAAAAAATTATCCTCCTGCATATGCAATTTCTTGTGTCAGGTGTTTTGGTGTTCTGGGATGGAGATTCCCCCAGTCCCTACTTCGCAAATTGCAGCAAGCACGCTTAGGTTTCTTTCCATCTCAGATGATTTATGTTCTTGTCGTTTCTATACACAATAGCAGTTTTCAGTTCAGACCTGCATTGCTTCTAAGCTTCTAGCTTGTCTGTGAAATCATGTAGGTTACCTGCCTTATCTATTTTAAACAGATGCAGGCATTATCTCCTAATGGCAAAAATTAAGACTGTTGGTATGGTCATCAGCCTGACTGATGATGACAGTAAAACTATCTGTTAGACCTCATGTAATATTTCCCATGGAGTCTGGTAGTAATTGCAAAATTTTCTTTTTGTTGGATTGATACTGGTCAGAAACTGATGGACTCTTCATAGTGTTATTTAATTGTTTGCTTGCGAGCATATTCAGGCATTGCCACTAATTCACCGTTGTACGTGTAAACATTAATGTGTGATTACTTTGATGTATTTATGGGTGAGGAAATTAAAACCTTGCAGAAAGAAATCCGACTCCTATGTATTTTGGAAGTAGCAGGAATTGTTGCTCATTCATTTGCCTCCTGAGAGTGAATCGTGTTCAGGCCTTTTTCTGGTGAATCTTTTGTCTTCTCTTTATTGGTCAAGAATTATGTATTTCCAGTAGTATGTAGCTGACAGACATGAGTCTGGAGCAAACGGTGATTCCTTTAGCCAGATTCCGTGAAGGTCTTTGAATGTCACCACTCTGATGGGATTAAGTATTCAATGAGAGCATAAAGATGATGTGTTCAGTGTTATCTGTATTGCTGAACAGACTGTCACCTCTTTTGCCAGATGGAGGGTTTTTCAGGATGTGTGTTTTCACTTCCAGATATGAATTACAATAATCAACTTAGCTGTGCTCTGCAAAGCTTTCCCTTTTATTGCATAATTTTAACTTTCACCACAGCTGTTAAGACCCTCTGTGATAATAAATATATATAGCTCTATTATAATGGAGGAATTACTACTTTCAGTGAGCTGCCTTTTGCAAGTTACCATTTTTTTTTTATTTAATGCGCTGCTTTTGCTGTGACAGTTCAGAATTCTGAGACCCAGCAAGTTCTGTGTTAATGGGTACTACGTGGCTGTCAGTGAGGGCCAGTCTCACTTGCAACATCAGTGCAAGAGCCAAGAATGCGTGTAAATTATATTTGGATATAACTGTTCTTGCTGACTTCTCAACTTGCATGGGATCCCCTGGAATTTCTGTAAAGGCCTCTCTTTGATACTGAATACCCTCATGTAAGTGTGGTTTATGACTGGGCTAATTTTTCAACAATACATTAATACCTCTGTAATGCATGCTGAAGACTGCAGCCCAAACCAGCTTAATTTAACATTTTGGGGACTGAAACATGTTTTACTGACACTTTCTTTTTGCCTAATGCAGTTACTGTTCAATGAAGTCATTTTTAAAAAATGCAGTGACCACATTTGAGTCAAATACCAATCTTATTGGACTTCAAATCCCTAACAAAGGGAAGAAACATCTGCTCTGTGGGTAGGAAGCTAGTAACTAAAGTAGTTCTTTCAGGAGTTTGAGGAAGCAGGCAAGATGAATGCGCTTAATTTTCAAAGCGTTCCGATATGGGAATTTCTCAGGAGGATTACTTCTGCGAGGAGACTACTGTTTGACTTGCTACAAGGACAGGGACCTTTTTTTCCTTATTTTTTTCTGCACCTTTGTATAAACAGCTTGAGAAATGACAGGATTTACTTCTGTGCTGTCTGTCTAGAGATAAGTATTTCTTTCCTGTAGAGAAATTTTGTTTGTGTGTTTTGTTCTGTTATCTGCGGACCCGCTTGGGAAATAGGTGGGAGGCCGTGTGCCTGTTAGCCATTGTCCCAGAGTTTGTAGCTAAGGAGAGTGATCTCCAAAATGATCTGAGTAACACCTGTGTGTGACAACATAATCTTGAGTCATCTGAACCAGACTTTCAGATTTTTTTTTTTTCTGCAACCACTAGAACTAGAAATTATTGTTTTCTTAAATGACTATTCAGATCCTTATACAATCACCTGACTCACCTGACTCTGAGAGCTGGGGCTTGAAGGTAAATACAACAGCTATGATAAAAATGCAGCACTCTCTGCCAGTAGGTTGAGACAATGATATTAAAGGCGGTTATTTAAAACTTACTTCTAGTAAGAAATTAAAGACAGACACACAGATTATTGTCCCCGGCAAGGGAAAATGACATTCCAGTTGTAATGCTTTTAGCGCTTTATCTCCTTTTAATCTGTGTGTGGGGTTGACCCTGGCTGTATGCCAGATGCCCACCAAAGCTGCTCTATCAGTCCATTCCTCAAGTGGACAGGGGAAAGAAAATATAACGAAAGGCTCGTGGGTCGAGATAAGGGCAGGGAGAGATCACTCACCAATTACCATCATGAACAAAGCAGACACGACTTGGGGAAATTATTTTAATTTATTGCCAATCAAATCAGAGTAGGGTAATGAGAAATAACAACAAATCTTAAAAACCCTGTTCCCTCCACGCCTCCCTTCTTCCTGGGCTCAACTTTACTCCCGATTTCTCTACCTCTTTGCCCCCTCAGTGGCGCAGGGGGACGGGCAGTTTGGGGTGCAGTCAGTTCACCAAAGATCGTCTCTGCTGCTCCTTCCTCCTCAGGCGGGGAGGGCTCCTCACATGCTTCCCCTGCTCCAGCGCGGGGCCCCTCCCACGGCAGACTGTCCTCCACGAACCCCTCCGACGTGAGTCCTTCCCACGGGCTGCAGTTCTTCACAAATTGCTCCAGTGTGGGTCCCTTCCACAGGGTACAGTCCTTTAGGAACAGACTGCTGAAACAGCATGGGTTCCCCGCGGGGTCCCAAGCCCTGCCAGCAAACCTGCTCCAGCGTGGACTCCTCTTTCCACAGGGCCACAGGTCCTGCCAGGAGCCTGCTCTTGTGTGGGCTTCCCACAGGGTCACAGCCTCCTTCAGGCATCCACCTGCTTCGGCATGGGGTTGTCCACAGGCTGCAGGTGGAGATCTACTCCACTGTGGACCTCCATGGGCTGCAGGGGACAGCCTGCCTTGCCATTGTCTTCACCACAGGCTGCAATGGAATCTCTGCTCTGGCGCCTGGAGCACTTCCTCCGCCTCCTCCTTCACTGACCTTGGTGTCTGCAGGGCTGTTCCTCTCACACGTTCTCATTCCTCTTCCCAGCTGCAGTTGCCATTGCGCAGCAACTTTCCGCCTTCTTAAATATGTTCACACAGAGGGGCTAGCGCTGTGGCTGATGGGCTCAGCCTTGGCCAGTGGCAGGTCCGTCTTGGAGCCAGCTGGCACTGTGTCTGTTGGACGTAGGGGAGGCTTCTAGCATTTTAGCAGCTTCTTACAGAAGCCATCCCTGTAGCTCCTCTCCACTACCAAAACCCTGCCATGCAAACCCTATGCAATCTGTTTTGGCTTTTCACTTTCTTTTCACTGGCTGACAACGGAGGCTACATCTTCTGTTGTAAATTAGACCACTTTCATCAAAATCGAGGATGCTGTACATATATATGTAAAATAAGAACTGGTTCTAAATAATATATTTTGTAGTTAAGTAATAGGGAAATCAAACTGAATCCACAAGGCAACAACATGCAGGACTTGTCATGGCAGTATGCCTTTGTGAAAACTTGTAAGATTTTAAAATTTTCCATTCCTTTTGGCTTTCGGAGAAAGCAAACAGGTATTTTTGTATTTTTTTTTTCTACTATTGCAAATTTAGCAACGTTTATAACACTGATTACAGTGCACACTGGTGCACCATGAAATTATTTGAACTTTTTGAAACAATTTAGAAACAAGTCTTTTAACAAAAGAACACACCACTTTTGTGGATGTTCTGTTACAAAATCTTGAACCATTTAAAAGAAATATTTGTAATATGCTGCACAACTGTTGTGGATCATTACTCCTCTGTTTTAAATTCTTCAACCTCTTCAAAGACAGATGTTTACCTAACTGGTCGACATTTTGATGTATATGATGTAGGGATATATTCTGTTCTCCAGAATTTGTTGCGATAAATTCAGGAAGGCTTTTTATTCTCTTGGGTTTTTTTTCTCTACAATGCTTTTTACCGTGAAAGAAAATTTTGAGAGACAATTTCAGATAAAGGTACTCCTTAAAATGTGAGTTACATAAATTATTATACTTTCTAAGCACGGTTGCATCTGCCATGGGTATTGGTAGAAAAACTTCCATTGGCTTTCGAAGCATGTGTTGACTGTTGGTATACGCAATTACTTTGTCTTTGTAGTGCCTGATTTATATATGCAAAAGAAAAAGATTGATGGAGACAAGTGACTTTCCTGTCATGTTTCAGTACAGTTTATACACCTTTCATGAAGTCTGTTTTATCCTCTTCCTGGATCCTGACTTTGCCAAAAATCTAATTATAAGAGTATAAACTTCAGCTTAAATGTTTTTGTTTTTTCCTTCCCAACCCTCGTGCTTTTTCTCCATCCGTCTTCCCGTCTGTAGACTGAAACTGTGAAGCTGGCGATTGATGTAAAAGGCTTGTTAGGAAGCTTTACTTATGCTTCAGTACAGCTAATCCCGAGTTCAAAGAATTTAATCTCTCCATTTAGGCAAATGGGTTTGAAAACCCATGCAAAAATTAAGAGTGAGTTTAAGTGTTCCTGAAATGAGGAGGCTGGATTAGGATGTCCAGGCTGCATCTGGAGAATAAAACGAGGAAGATGGGCCATAGCAAGAGGGAAATCAGAACCTTGCAGGTTCCAGTTGTGTATGTATTTAAAAATGTCAAAATCTTCAGCAATTGTGTTTTAAAGCAGAAAACCCCTACCTTTTTCTTAAATTGGGGAAGGGAGGTTTTACTTCTGCTTTTCATATATTGACTTCTTTCTCTTTCCTTCAAAGATTCACTTCTGTGGAATGAACATACTTTCTTCCAAGTTCCTGTTCTGAGACAATTTGAAAATTGGGATCAAACGCTGAACTCAGTTTTCACTGGAAGGGAAGAGGGGAAGGAGATTGGGTAAAACGATCAGGACCAATAAAGAATTTCCTTTCTATGTCTAAGTCTAATGGGAGACTTAAATTCTCTCCTGCAAAGGTTTGGAAGTTCATGCTTTCGATTTTCCAAGCAAACTACTGGAGGATGTTCTGGAGGAGAGACTATGCACTCTCCCCTGCGAAAGCTGTCCTAGTTTGACAGAAGAGGTCTGAAATGCATAGATCCCAGCTCCCAGGTGTGAATGCTGTAATATGGTCATTTTCTTAGGTATATTTAATTTTTTAGAACAGCTCTAGCAGGAGACATTGTAGAGATTTTCATGGCTATTCCATGGCTGGGGGCTTGGGTATGTTTCTGAAGGAGAAAATAAATGTATTAAAATCACCTTGGGCAGTAAAGGGAATTTAAACCGGGTACTGAGACTGAAGCGTGATGTCTGTGTGTGAGTGCTCTGACCAGTCTCTGACCAGTTTGATAATGAGTGAAGAAATGGGCTATGACTTCTTGCAAGTTGCGAGTCTAGTCCTTGATTGTGCTACTTCACTCTTATAGTTGTTCAAACCAAACGACATTGTGTGTAACTGTGAGCAGCGTATTCTTCATTTCAATACGAGCAGGAAAGACTGGAAAAGTGGAGGAGGGTTTATTTTACTGGAAATTTCCTTGTCTTCCCTCACCTCTCTCTCTTACAATAAATAAATAAATTTCAGAGTTGGTTTAATCCAAGCACAAGAGTTTTTTTATTACTATGCAACAACTGAACTGAGAAAAAACTCCCTCAAACCTCACACAGCTTTACTCATTGTTTATTTAATACAATGAGCACGGGATTTTTTTCCCCCAATATTAAGTTCTTAATAGTAACATAATGAAAAAAGCCCAACCAGACAAGTAAAATGACCGGAGATGACTGTTGACCTAAATTACAGGAAGAAAGCAAACATTGCTATTCTAGGAAAGCATCCGAAGATTTTGGGAGGGGAGCCTTTTGGTGGATAAGCAAGGTAGTTCTTATGTGCTGAAAATGGCAGTGCGATGCACCTATTTGTAAGGCTGATGGTGGAAGATAGGTTTGCCGAGCCTTTAGAATTTAGATATGTCAGGTTTTACACAGCAGGCTTAGAATGGTATAAAGTCACTACAAAAACAGGGATATGGAAATATTTGTGTAGCTTTTAATATGTGAAGTCATTTAAGTTTTGTAATAAATCGAACTTTTAAATAGTGTTATCTGTAAATACAGATCATTAATTTTAAGTGAAATTGTAGCATCAGGAAAAGTAATTTTCCCCAGAGTTAACTAAAAACGTATTTCTTTCCAGTATGCTTCTTAAAAGTCAGCTTAGAGAAGACCTTAACAGATTAGCCATGTTCTTTCATAATGGCGGCAGAAATTAAGTCTCTTACATGGTATATGTTCATGCATGTACTGTTTCATAAATGAGTATGAAAGCATTTCTCTTTTCATGAGTAACTTGCAGTCCAAAGTCCTGACCCTGAGGAGATACTTGTGTGTGATTCACAGAATCATCCAGGACATAAGCCCAGAAGGGACATTAGGTCACCTTGTGGGATTTGTTTTGTAACAGAGATGGCTTCGCATTACCAATCTCAACAGTCTTGTACTGAGAAACATTTGTTTGGCTAAGCAGATCTTCCAGAGAAGTGCTCAGACACGATTCAAGGATCTCAAGGGGTGGAGAGTCTGTCACTTCTCTTGGTAGCTAGTTCCACTAATTAATCATCTCCTCTGTTTAGAGTTTGCACCCTATTTTCAACTTGCATCTGGCTTTGGCTTTCAGACTCGGGGCTGGTCCTCTGCTGCCCGAGCTGTCCTGCTTCAACTCCGAGCATTATGAAACATCTCGATGATTCTGGTGAAACATATCCTGCTCTTGAATATGTGTGAAACTCTTGGTTGAGTGCATTTATCCCTGTGCGTGCTTTGGGATACAGCAGTTCCTCCTGTCCTTTAAAGCAGGAACTAAAAGCGCATGTTCCTCACAGTAGGTTAGGAGAAGGACTTGCATTTTTTTCTGTTTGCTACCTGCTGTATATTTGTGCGAAGACCAGCTGTGACCCAGCTTTGAATGGTTTTATTATGGAAAAAAAATACTTTAATAGGCTTTTCTTTAATCTGTGATAATTAAAAGCAGCATTTGCCTTTTATTTCTAAAAAGATGGTTAAGGGGAAACAATTTTTGGGGTTTTACTGTGAAGTGTTTCTTACATATGCTTGGTATAATATGATTCTGACCCAAATGTGTCTTAATGCTATTGCTTGTGTATGTTACAAAACCTCTACGGCATGCCCTTAGCTGGCCTGTACTGCACGTATAATTTCTCACAGTTGATGTCTCTATTGACTCATCTGAAGATTCATTCTGTGTTTGCTTTCCTGATGCACATGACGACTTTTGACTTTACATTTTATATTTGCATCATGCTATTTGTTATTGACTGCAGTCCTGTATTTTCGAAATATTTTAGGGGTCAGGAAGGCATTTCCTGCATCAGTTGGTTTGTTTCCACGCATCCTGCATCAGAATATTCTTTAAAATTGAAGTACGAGGAGCTTTTGACTCTTGCAATGACGACAATTTAATTTTGTTTTAAAAAGTTGTCTTGTAGCGTAAGAATTTATTTTCAAGTTGAGGGTATTAATCCGCCACAGACAGAGCCACCCCTGATCTATGTCGAAGGGAGGCATGGCTATCATTTGCATGAAGATGTAGTGCTGCACCTAACACACACCATTGCAGTGTGGGAGCATAAAGTATCATCAAATCCCTGAGCAGCCTGTGGCTTTTATTTAAGCAGCAGAACTTTCACAGACAGGACCAGGGAGCTCAGAACTCCTTCTGTCAATGTCTAACTTGCATGTTGTTGTACAAGTCAACCAAGTTCATGTTCACTGAAGTGTTTGCACTAATTTGATATACTTAATGTTCAATAATGTGCTGCTCAGGCAAGCTGAAGTTTTCAGATAGGTAGGCAGGCGGATTTTGTTCTGAGATGTGGATCATAAACTGGGACCCTAAATCTGAGGTATGCAGAACAATTATTATTAAATTATTTAAATTATTATTAAATTATTGTTAAAATACTACATTCATATGATGTTCTGGTATCTAAACTCCAGTACAAGGTTGAGTCCTTTTGTGCTATGAATTGCACAGAACGTAATCCAATTGTCAGTTTGTATTTCACGGAGTGTACACTGAGGCACTTACTAACAATTTGCTCTTAACTCCATTGTCATGGTGGCCTGCGTGCAAAGAGAGGTGTTATTAATCAATCATTTGTAACAAAATCATGGATGTAGGATGTGTTGCCACTAGTAGGCATGTTTAAGATAACTCACTGAGAAAAGTGCAGAAAGTCTTAAAGAAAGTACTTAGAAAAGACAAAGAGCTGCATGTAAAATGAAATGAGACAGCTTGTCAATGTGTTTAACATACTGCTTACAGTTGGCATTTCAGATGAGTTGAAACGTTGAGAAGTATGGTACACATCGAGGCAGTTTGTGTGTAAAATGAGTATTTTAATAAATATTTGGCTTTGTCTTTTCTGAAAGACAGTCTTATGGGCTTGCCTGTTTTGTGTTTTGTTTGTGGGTTTTGGATTTTTTTTTTTTTTAAACTTCTCCACCTTCTCTCCCATTCATCGGCAACTGAAAGCAAGTAATGATCAGTGTCCTCTGTATTTCAGTACTTTGTGGTTAGTATCCAAATGAACACATCAGAGCAATGTAATTCTCTCTGTCTGTAACAGTCTGCTGGCTTGCATTTTAGAAGCATTTACTTTTCTGTCATAAAGAAAACTTGACTACTCTGCCTGTATATCCGTGTTAGGGCTTGGGAGCACGTAAGAAGGGTGGAGTTGACTTTTGGAGTCAGTTGCCTACAGTGTGGGAAAACGGAGTCCTGAAGTTGGAACGCCTAGAGGAATGGTACAGCTTTCTGATGGTGTTTCTCCTCCTAAAAGTCATTCAGGATTTTAACACTGTTAGTCATCTCAGAGTATATAGTTAGTGGTGCAGGTACTCACTTAAAATCAAATCTGTTGGCTTTCAGCTTTAGCACAGGGGTTGGACTAGATGATCTCTAGAGGTCCCTTCCAACCCCTACCATTCTGTGACTCTGTGATTCTGTTTTAATCTGCAAGCTTCAAACAAAAAGCCTTGTATAGCTTTCCTTGGCTTTTCCTTTCAATATCCCACCCAGCTGCTCTGTGAGGTGGCATAAGAGTTAAGAGTTCAGCTCCACCATAAACCAGCATGTAACAGTAACAGCACATCCCAGCCCAAAGCAAAATCAGGTGATGGCCACCTAATTTCTTGCTGGAGAGACAGTCAGGGCTGGGTCTGTAGTCGAGATGTGGGGCAGTAGGAGGAGCAGGAGAACTGCAGAAACTGGATACAGATCTAAACCTGGGTCTCCTAATTATGCACCTGGGTGAAATGTCTATGGAAAGGTGGTGTGGATCCCTCGCAGTGCAGCAAGAAATTGTCTCCTGTTTGTTTCTCATTCCTCAGTTCCATGGAAAACCGGATTTGAACATTACTGGAATTGCATCAGGATTTCATCCTAGTGGCCTGCTTCCTATCAGTCCTTCCCTCGAGGAATGCAAGCTGCAGCAGCCCAGGGAGGCTAACAGGACTGTGTGCACAGACTGCTAATGATCTGACTGATGAGTGACTACTAATGAGACAACCAGTCCTTGTCAGGGCCACATGCCTGCTGTTGTTTTGATGTTAATAGGTATGAGGAGGCACATCTACAGATCGGGATACCTATGATACTTGACAACCAGTGAAGCTGTTTTTGAAAGGAGTTCTCTCTGACGAAGAACAGGATGGGTAGAGATACCTTGTTTAGCAACCCCAGGCTCTACAGAAAGTATTTTTTTCTGCCTGTGAAGAAATTTCTCATCCAGCCTTGCTAGACAGCACACTCTGTCTGTTAGGGAAGTAGTTTCTGAAGGCAGGAAGTTTAAACTGGAGGTGAAGTAAGAGGGAGATCCATGCCAAAGAAAACAAATGAGGAAGGCGTTCCTGTTTGAGGTACAGGCCAGAAGGTCATATGGATTATCTGAGACATGCCAGGACACTGTCTTGGGAGTGATTACGTGTTTCAGAGAACACGTTCCTGCTCTTGCGTTCAGAGACACACAAGAATGATTGTACTGCCCACTTGTTCTGCCTTACTGGAACTGAGATGAAGAGAATCTAGTAGAATTATTTTTTCTTCAGAGGCAACTGAACCACACAGTTTGGACCCATGGCCATACGTGAGTTTTGCCTTAATTTGAGGAGATTAGCAATGGTGTGGAACCAGTTCAGCCCATCTTTGATGTTGCTATTGCTATTCCAATTATTATTTTTAAGACAAAAATAGAAAGAGTGAGGGACCCACTTTGTCAGTTTGACTTGCAATAACTTCACTGTAAGGACAATTGCAGTTTTCCTATTGCTGTTCACTTACCAGACCTATAGCTCACACAGTGTGAACTCAAGTTTCTCCTGTTCTGTAGGCATCACTGTGGGAGCTGCCTCGTCCGTTGTTGCTAGCTGTTTGATCCAGATTTTGAATGGTTCATGTAGCACCGTAAACTACATGAATGCTTTGAAACCTAAGTATCCAGGTCAAACCGACTTCTCTGAGAAACCTGAGGGCTGAACCTCCGTTTCCAATGTACAAAGACATTTTATGTATTTGGAGGGGAAAAAAAGTGTTTTGAAAGAAAATCAAGTCTCCCACTCCTGCTGTTAATTAACAATTGCCTAGGCAAAGAACACCCTTCCATGGTAAAAAATTGAGTCACTGCAGGTAATGAGTTCTGTCATGCTTTTCCCTTTTCGATGGTCAAGCACAGACTTTTCGTATGAGGCTATGTTAGCTGCTTGCTTCATAGTCCAGAGCTCCCTTTTAATCTAAGTCAGATTTGCATGCAAGTATTCAAGGAAGAACATGTTCCACCTTGAGACACGATTATTTCAGTTTGTAGCAATGACATGTTCTCAAATTTGGAGATGTTTCGCTTTTCTTTCTCTTGAAAGGGTTGTAGACGTTTTTGATGATGTAAATCTTAGAGCACCTCTGCTTCTCTGAGTATACTCCTGAGTAGCAGTCAGTAGTGTGGATAGGATGTGGAAGCATGGGCTTTAGGTTTGCTTTGTGATGCTGAGCAGCTCAGCCTGACCAAATCCACTGCACTGAACTTTGTTGGATTGCTGGGGTTTAAGCTTCCAGTAGCAAGTATGGATTCTAGGAGCTATTATTAGTTGAGAAGGGTAAGAAAAAAGCTCAGGTAAGATTGTTTAATTTCCATTTATTCTTAAGATTACTCTGGTTAATGGATCCCATGTGTTCCCTTGTTGGGATCTGTGTCTTATGTGTACTTACGTGAGGGTTTAATTATGGGATTCACAATCTTCCTCCAGTCAGTAAGCGGAGTTCACACATACAAAAATAATACACTGGCCTTCTTTCCAATTATGATGAGAACACAGAGATGGCTTCATCTGACAGTGATGAGAACACAGTCTTTGAAGCAGACATTGTTTCTAATCTGTTTTCCTATATTTGAAGGTTGATAAGAAGAAGGGGAAGGAGAATGTGAACTTGTACCAGTTCAACAGAAAATAAACCATGAGAATAGTTTTGTCAGAACTGGAAATAAGTGCTGTTGGAAAATAATGAAACAGTTTTAAGGTTTGAATTTGTAAAGGAATGTGTATCGTGAACAGACTAAACAAGGAAGAACCTTCTGAAAAGGAGATACACTCAAGGCAGGCTTTCCATCCCAATGGTAACTTAACTTGGAGGTGCTTTACAAGAAAGGAGTTGGTATTAGCACTTGAAAGAGGTTTAAGTGTGTCTCCACTGGATGTCAGTAAAAGTCAAGGAACAGAAAACAAAATGAGATATTGCAAATATGTTGATCTCATTCACAGCGATGTCAATTGCATGTTATCCACAAATCTGCAGGCAGCTGAATGACATTCTACCAGGTACTCAAATTATGGGTTACTGAACACATTGCCCTTGTCTTTTCAATGACAGCCAAACCCTTTTCTTAGAAAAAATCTCAAGGTTTTTTCAGACTGTAGCCAAAACTGAACCATGAGAGTCATGCAACTGTGGTGTTCTTCACCTTAAAGGGTCACCATTTGTTTAAAGCTGAAATACGAGACTTCTTCTAAAGAAGCCAGAAGAAATAGCTAACTTGCTATTTATTGTTGCACTTGTTTGTACTTCAGCAAGATTCTATACCCAGAGTGCTAAGCAATCTCAACACTGGCTTTTCAGCAAATAGATCATCAGATATATAATAAATTACGTAACTAATAAAGAAGCTTAAAAACAGGACACCTACACTGTTGGTGCTATTATTTCACTCTGAAGAAGAATCAGGAAGTGCACTGCTCACACTTTTGGGGATCTGAGATGTTCATGTTTTAGGGTTTGAAGGTCTCATCCCAAGAACTTCAGACTGTGGGCTTTGTTGTCATTGATGGCAGTATTCATTTAATTTTGCAAAAGAGCAGATTGTCACCTACAGAACTTTAGTTTTAAAAAGCTGCCCCATGTGCCACACGCATTCATGCTAAATAATTTTGTTTTAAATAATAACTCCTGGTCTGAGCATGTCGACAGTCTAATGTTCTTTTCCAGGAGAGCCCTAGGGTAGATGAGATGAATCTGGCACTGGATTTTGCACCTGCTCTGCCTCTTGCAGTGTATGGGAGTGTCCCCCTGCTGTTTACATGAAGGCTTTCAAAAACGTCTGTGAAGATTGCTGCATTTAGGCGGAAGGAGCTCTTACCTGACGATACTCCATTTTAGAGTAATAATTATTTCCTAAAGCTCTCCCATCTGAAGCAAAGGTGCTGCTGCTGCTTCTTGAGACCTAGGGGTTACATTGGTAGGAGCTCATTTAGCCTCTAAGTTGAATATTAGCTTTCTGGATTCTTGGCTGAATCTCTGGTAGTCTAAAATGTGATGTGGGTGGCTGAATCAGTAGGTACAGCAGTTCATAAATGGAGTGAAAGAACTTTTTGAAGGTCTTAAATGCAGCTCTTGATGAGGATGACAAACTCCCAGAAGCTGATTAAATTGTCAGTGATTCATACGATGACTTAAGGCTCTGTGTTTTACAGAAACTTTTGCTAAGGAAATTTAGTGTCATAAAATTTCATTGCTTTCATTTTTTAAAAATTTTTAGTTTGAAAAAGATTCTACACTTTTAACAAGCTTACCCCATTGGAGATGAATCCGAAGTCCATTTTTAACAAGGCTAATGTTGTCACACTGTCTGTATCTGTCTTTCAATTCCTCCACTTACCTTCAGATAACTTTCTATTTGTTTTAACTCATTTTCCGCATATATTGTTGGATGGCTAGCAGGAATAGAGGTTATAATTTCCTGAAAAAAAAAGGAAAAACCAAAAGGTGGCTTGGTATAGAAAGAAAAGTCAAAAGAATGCCTCCATTGCAAGTGATGTTATAATCCTGCTCTTTCTGTCTTCCCAGTAGTAGTAGTCGTCTGGTCAGCGGCGGTGTACGCATGTAGCTCCAAACTGGTCAAAGCATGTGCTGTCACTTGTCTTATCCCAGCATGGACCAGTGGGGAAACACAGGAGGGAGCTGACTGAGCAGGGAAGCATTAGGAGTTGTAGGACAGAAATCTCAGGAGGGAGCTGACTGAGCAGGGAAGCATTAGGAGTTGTAGGACAGAAATCTATAGGAAATATGCTGCGTTAATTCTATTTGTAGAACTGCTGCTTGGGGTCATAGGTTCATAGAAAGATTGGGTAGGAGCTGCTGGAGGCCATCGAGTCCATCTCTTTGAAGGCAGAAGATCACCAAAACCAATGAACTCTGGTGGAGATTTGTCTTCGGTCCCTCCTGTGACAAATAACCAATGATCTCCACTGGCAACCTACCCTGGTGTTTCACTAGCTCCAGCTTTGGAGTTTTTCCTAATATCAAGACCAAATCTTTCTTGCTAGAATTTAAGCTTATTACCGCTTATGTCTGCTCATTGGGAATATGGTGAACTCTTTTCAAGGTGTAGAAAGCTGTCTTGTCTTCAGAAATAATCTGCATTTATTTCAGTAGGAATCAGATCAAGTTCTGACTTAATTTCTGAAGAATTTCTGGTAACCGTACAATATAGTAGTTGTAGTAGACAGTAGCACCCATCATACCATATAAAAAGCATTAATGAAACCATATGAAAAGTTTTAAAACAATTTATGTCATAGGCCATGGGCTGACACTTTTTACAACTTTCTTTTTGAATGAAAAATATTCTTTCTGACTTTCTCATAGAAAGGAGTTTTTTCTTTTGGAATTTTTGAGTAAAATCCTTTAGTAACTTATAAATTGGCAAGAATTAAAATGTAACTTGCATAGAGAAGATAAATCTTATTAGCTGGTACTGAAAATGTGAATTAAAGTGCACATTAAAGTATAAAAGTACAGTTACTATATTAAAATTTTGTGTTAAACTATAATAGAGAGTGCTGGGTTAACTAATAATTTTTCTTCTAATCCAGAACATGTCTGCAGTTTGAATACTTGAAATACGTAAGACATGCTATGTAGCCAACTGATAGTTGCTCCTGAGTTCCCTTGAAAGATGGAATTTCAGAAGGAGATTTTTGATATTTCATGCTACTTCAGCATTTTTTCCACGTAATGACAGTAACGCAGTCTATAAACAAGTAAGTGTATTTTTGGTAGCGCATTTTGGAGCGATGCACCCACCCTCAATATGAGTGGTGCGTGCTTCTCTGCTGGGGACGGAAATGTGAAGTCCTGTCCAGAAATTTCTCCCTAATCCTTTCTCAAGACTTGCTTTTTTATCCAGAGTACAGACTGAAAACCAGAATAAGTCAATGCTTAACTACTGGGTGCTAACCATGAGGCCTTTCTAACACAGCCTAGCTTCACGACCCCTGTGTCCGCTGGTTCAGTGCTGGAGTTTTCACTTGACTTCCATGTTCCCCAAACCATCAGCTGTGTGAACTAGCAAAGTGAATCATGAGGTGGTGTTTGCAGCATCTCTGTGATATGATTTTGGCTGCCTACGAAGAGATATTGAGTGTGTCGTAGAAGACTGTGGTTAATGGATGTTGGACTCACAGGTCTGATAAGCATGCCTATAGTAAGCACCTTTTTTGTGTGTGTGTGTGTGTGTGTGTGTGTGTTGTTGATGCTGATATGGTGCCAAAGGGCTTTATTAGAAGTAGGAGTGCAAAACAAGTAAAGGCAGAATCCTGGCTGTGGAGGGCTTGAACTTCAGATGCAAACAGTTGGAAGAGGCAAGAAACAAAAGGAAGTTTGATAAAGGAGAATGAATCACAAAGCATGCTGTGGTTTTTGGAGGCTGCTTATATTTCTTTACGGTATTAGTGTACCCAGTCCTAGTTGACATGGACGCCCGTACAGTCTAGAATGTGTTAAACATTTTTGGAGGTATTTAGAAAAGGGCAAGTTGAGTTTAATTGTCAGTGCACTGTTACATGTGTTGATGAGTTATTGCATAATCTTGCTCATGTTCAGCATGTTGTAGCAAGGAATTGGTTATTTAAAATATAATAAAAAGAATGTTTTCATGCTCACACTCAACTAATTTAAACATTTATTGTGTATCTCAAATTTTGAAGCATAATCAAAGTGTTACAGGATACTTCAATGGAGATTCCTGGATCAAACAATTATTATACTCTTTTATTGAATCTTGTAGTTAGTTTGCTATAACCCAAACTATCCATCCCTTAATTAAAAAAACTCCGCATCTTAAAATTGCTAATTATGATAACTAATGCTTGGTTGCTGATGGTTTGTTGAACCTGATGCTTTTCCTAACAAGCAAGTGTTCTCTGTGGTCTCCGTTTGTTTCAGAGTAATGTGATCCAGAGAGGGCTAAATGCAGGTACAGTTCTTATTTTCTCCAATTGAAATGTCATCCTCCTTAGACTGAATTTTATTTTATCCGATGATGACTTCATTCTGGTGGCACCTTGCGGGTGTGTCAGGCACTTCTGTGTTACGTACAGTGTACACTCGTAACAAAAAGGATGCTCCTTGTTCCTCTTGCTTAGGATTTAAGTTTTAAGGAAGTTGAAAAACACGATTCTCTTGACTAGCTATGAGAGTGGTGTTTTTTCTCTCCCCATCACCACCACCATAAACCCTGAAAGCATGTCAGCAGTGTAGTCCTTGAATTCAATAGGAAGAGAATATAATAGAGATATTATTGTGAAGGATGAATACCCTGGTAATTGATTTGAGATGGCATTCGTATCTGGAGAATCTTTTGTTTGGATGCTGTTTTGGAATGCTGAGATTTTGAAGTTATAATGGAAATAAGATGGATAAAGTATGAGCTGTGATGGGCAGAGAATGAAGGGCATCATTATGAAAAGAGCAGGAAGAAAGGAGACTTTTGAGGTTTTTGTTTGTGGTGGGAACATTAATGAGAGAACATGGTTAACAGATGCAAGGCCTCAAAGTCTACAGTCACAGGCACCAGAACAAAACCCTGCAATAAATAATTCTTGCTGAGTAAAGCAGAGAAGGAGGAACTTGGAGAGCTTAGAAGATGGGCAATACCGGTTGGCAGCAGGCATTTGCCGTGTACATCAGCAGCAATAGGGGAGGTGGAAAAGAAGCTGATGCATAAAGGGAGTGGGCTCATTGCAAAGGAAACTGCAATCTTTTTTTCTCTATTTCTTTTACTTTGGGGTGTGGGAATTTCACAACATAGAGTTTTCAGGAACTAAGAGCAACTGCTTTCAGTCCGCACCCAAAATCAGTGAAGAATAGTAATGAAATGGGTGACTCAGAGAGATGACTGACTCTAAATCCAGTGACTGACTGGATGGAATGCTTTCTTGAGTCCTAGACATCTGTATCGGACTTCTGAGCCTGTTTTGGTGCTTGCTCTTCCAAATATCTGGTAGCTGAATATTTTCCAATCCATATTTGGAAATAGTTGATTCATTCATAAGGATAATATTTGTGCTGTTCAGGAAATGCAATAGTTTGCTCACACAGATCTAATTCAAATGATGGTGTAAAACTAGACATAATTTTAATTTCTAAAATAGTATAAAATTATTTTCTGAGAACTCTGTATGAAAGCACAAGTGATATCAGCTACCTATGAGTAACTCAGGTGAAAACTGAGGAAATGCTGTTATTTTAAAATGTTGATAGTTAGTTAGCTGTTCCTTGTCTTGAAACTTAAAATATTGCTAAGTGATATTTTGTTTTAACAATAAGATGGGGTCTCACAAGTCACATGAGTTGGAATTCTTCCCAGATGAAGCTCTGAACAAGAAATTGGCCACCATATAGCCTGCTCTTTGCTTACTTTGCAAACTTGCTGTTGTGTTTCTTGTGGGGTTAAGAAGGGCTCTGTGTGTGCAGGTGGAATCAGGGTATACTTCAACAGTGCTGTCAGAGGTATATCAGCTTTGAGTGATTGGAACAGGAATATTATGTGGGATCTAGTAGTTCGCTGATATAATTTGTGTTGGGCTTCAGGTTAGAGCTATGGAATAGACTTGAAGAAGGCCAGACAATTACGTTTTGGGGTACTGCAGTCTAGACATACGCTTTTGACTCAGGTATCTTCACAGTTACACAGCTGGGGGAGAGGTTTCTCTGCCAGATGATGATGAAATCCTGCAACCATCTGCCAGCAAATCCTCTACTTTTAAAAAACATTACACTCACTTCTGGTTTTTAACTCTTTTTTTAAGAAGCTAACCATGACCTATTCCTGGGATTAAAAAAATTCAACAACAGAACAGCCTCTAAAATAAAAAAATCAAGGTAAGGTCCACAGAGCTGGAGAGGGAGAGACTTTCCAAAGCACAAATAATAGTGGGAGACGAAATTCCCATCCGGGGTCACCGAGGAAGCTTATGGCAGAGCTGAGAAGAGAATATGGGTATCGCTGCCACAGCCACGGGCACGTCCTCCCTTTGTGAGTTCGGGATTTTGGGGTTTTGTCTTCGCTTCCCGTTGCATTTTTGTTATTTTTCTCCCAATAGCTTCATGGGTTCTGCATGCCACAAAAATAGTCAAGAAGAACAGCTTTTATTTCCGTTTTCTTGATGACATTTTAAACAGTTTATAAACAGTAGGAATTGAGCTTGTTGCCATAATAATCAACTATCGAATCAATAAAGTCAAGCTGGTTGCTAAGGGAAGGCCATGTACAGTCGTGATCTAACCCTGACTGCAGCAGCCCGTCTCGTAACAGAAGAGAGGCATTGGGGGGGAGGGGGTGATTCTTCTGCAGGGAGGGCTGCTTAAATCTGAATTCAGCTTAGCAGTGTTGATTTAAAGTACCTTTCTTTGTTATGGCAACAGAAGGGAACTATCACATGTCTTTTGAAATATCTAATCTTACTTCCCTCATTGACCTTGTTCTTGATGAGCAGGATTAAATATCCTTGCAGGAAATTTGCTTTAGTGAGTGTGCTAGAAGTATGCGAAGATGTGTATAGCTGCAGAATTGAAGAGTAGCAAGCTACTTGTAATGCAGACTGAATTAGCCCCTCACCTTTTTCCGTTCAAAGTTCATAATTTCAAAGTAATTGCCCCAAATACAACAGCTTTGATGTTGCGAGAGCTGAGTCCTCACCCCTGGCTGCTATGGAGGCTTGCCTCAACATATAAGAATCTTCTATGGTTGTAAACCTTTAAATCAGCAGCTGCTATACTGCCACTCCTCACGATGGCTGAATTCACGATGGCTTCCCCTCAGCCCTGCCATCCCCAGCAGATCTTTTGACTTTTTGGAGCTGTTGGCTGCTGGCCTGACTGGGAGTGACTAGATAACTGGCCTTGCTCGCTGGGCGGTGGCATGACAGTGTCCAGAGAATCAGTTTTGAGTGCCTGCACTTTTCCTTGGCTTTGTGGCGTGCTGCTTGGCTGCAGCTGGGCCGTCAGACCATTGTGTGTTGAACAATCGCTGAACAAAATAGAATTTAAAAAAAAACCACAATATGGATTGTCAGCCCAAGGTTACTGCACAATCAGAGTGAATAGTTAACTCATAATGTAAATATTTTTACTTCAGGTGTTTATAAAAGTAATATAGAGAACAGGATATCTCAGAGGTGTTTAATGAGAGAATTAGGAATTGTTCCCTTGAAGGCCTCCAGATCAGATTGCTCTTAAGGTAGCAGCTCCTGCAAACCATGAATACTGAGCAGAGGAAAGAAATTATTTAGTTGATTTCTGGCTCTCATCACAAAATAACAATCACATAAAGCTGCTAGCTACGGTTCTTCTTAGAGAGACCAACAATTACATTGCCATAGAGATTTATCCTCTTGAGCTGCTGTTTTCCTGAGTCAGGGTTAACACTCTTTGGCTGGGCTGCCTGTACTGCCAGTGCTTCTATCTACCTTTGCTTTGCAAAGAGCTTTAGACTCCGGAAAGGTTGATCTGCCAATCTGGAGGTCAAACAAAACCTAGAGAACAAATAATCACTTGCAGTTTGTTCCATTAATGGTAATAGATGGGTATTAGCGCTACAGTCTTCATCATGCTTAGTCCCAACTAAGAAACGTACATGTAGGCAAGGAGAAACACAGTGTATCTCATGGTCAGATGATCTACAGAAAGCAGATTTGTGTAAAACAGGGTTATGAAATTGCTTGCATAAGCAAGGCTTGATTAGTAGTCTTTTTTTTTTTCTGTTGGGATTTTAATTTTTTCATTAGATTGGAGTGAGTCACTGCTGGTGAGATTGCAGGAAGGGGTGTGTTTTGAAGAAGGGAGTGTAAAGGATGAGAGATAAGCTGCATGATTTCCAGGTTCAGGGATTATATTTTGGAAGGTTTGGGCTCTACAAATAGCAAGCTGTAAATACAGTTATAATATTTTGATATTACAAACCGATGGAACTTTACTCTTTTGTGTCTGCTATCAATCGGCAGTCCTCACAATTACTGTTAAAGGCTTCATGCAGACTTATTATTTTGCATGTTTTACGAAGCTTTGGGTTTGTTTTTGAGTTCTCTTTGGCCACTTTGTCAGTACATTGCCCATGAAAGATCTTGCTGTGGACTGGATGACGGCGTGGGGCACAGCTGGAAAAGGCATGCTTTGCAAGCTATTTAATTGTCTTAAATATGCTCTGCAGGTAGAAGGTAGATAGCTTCCTGCACCTTTTGGATGGCTCCTCCACCCTCCGCACAGGTGCCTGGCCAGCTGGCCAGCCATGCTGATGTGTTGGGGCAGAAGGGAGGCTCCTCCTCCTCCTCCTCCTCCTCTCCCTGCTTTTCCTTCTTAACGATCCCTGGGCAGGAGCCGTGGCTTCTAGTGCATGTGCTACACCCATGACCTGGCATCTGAGTAGCTGTGCTTCGTCCGTACGCGTGTACGTAGGGCTTGTTTCTGCTGCCTGCTCGTTGCCCTATTGATGATAACAATCTAGCCTTTAGAGTGTTTTCCAGTTGGCAAAATCGCCCACAACCAACCATTGTTTAGATTAATGCTGACCTTGTAGCTTGTGATGAACCCAAGACCTACGCAAACAGAAAGTGAATAGCCACAGTTGAAAAGTATCTTATCAGATATTTGAAAGAATAATAAACAAGAGGAAGTGGTTAGAAGAATGCCTTTCAGTGAGACCGTATTAAAATAGAGCTTCATGGCCCGGCTTCTGGGATGATAGATAGGTCCAGGCAGAGATTACTCTGGAGCAATGCTGTTGTACTTTCTTTGAGGTAGTCACAGTAATCCCCTCTGTTACTTGGCCTATACTGACACAAGGATGTCCACATCATTGCGCTGGAGTTACTGCCTAGCACCACTTCACGGCCTACGTTGGGTAGTCTGGATCCTATAGTTGGACTTTTATTACTACAAGTTTGTCAAATACATTAATGTAATTGCACCTCAGTGTACAGCGTGTCAGCTGAGAATTTTTGGGGTTTGCGCTGCTTGGTTTGGGGATAATTTACAATCTCCCTGTAATTTCAAGGAGGGTGACTAAGGGAAAAAGGCTTTCAGAGTGAGATTGTCTCTCATTGTATAAGTCCCTTGGTAACTTTTCTGTCCAGGAGCCACCTTCAAGCGATTTGGCAGCAAGATCTTCCTGAAGACTCTGCAGGACTTGGCATCGGGTAGCGACCCCATAATACCCAGCTGTGGGGGATGCAGGGAGGGCTCAGCCCTTACTTCTGCTGGGGCTTCCCTGCCAGCCAGGCGGGGCTGGCCAAAAGTGTCTTTGGGAACCAGGAGTTTGGTTTGCATTTGGCTCTGAATGTGTCATGACATGTACTGCCTCCTGTCTGGTCAGTGAGCAGGAGGCAGGTTAGAGCATGGGCGAGAGCATGTGGGGGAGGATGTGTAGGGGATGGGAAAGGCCACAGGGTGCCAGCATACAAGGCCAGAGCTGGGGCAGAGAGCTGCAGGTAACTGTGGACATAGCCTGGGGCTGGTATAGAGGAGCACTGCAGAAGTGAAGCTTGTTGAGGTGAATGGCAGGGACGTAGTCTGCACGTTCCCAGATACGGGATTTTTGCTGACTGCAGAGTGATCTAGAGTTGTGGTGTGGGTTTTTTGTTTTCTTTTTAAAAATACGTATGTTCCTTGCGGGTGGGCATTCGCCGTATTCATATCAGTAACTCTTCCACCCTGCTTTACCTTTGTGTCTTGAAATATCAGGTGGCAGCCAAGTTGCGTAGTGACTGGTGAACCCCTGTGTGCTACAGGTGCTGTAGCTGAATGCAGAGGCAGAGAGAGATGGACGGAGGAAGAACCCTGGGGCAAAACAGCCTTTCTACCAACAAACGCACTCACTTGTTTTAGCGCCCTAAACTCTTTCTTGGGAGGGATTTGCAAGGATGAGTAGTCTGACAGGTGCTCTGCATAAGACCCATGGGCAGAGAGCTAGTTGTTTAAAGGATTACAGTAGTTGTCCTGAGGATTGTAAGCGACAAACAAGAATGAATGTCAGTGACAGCTCAATATGAAAGAATGAAGTGAGGATAACAAAACCTGCTCTTCAAAATACATTTGTGTTCAAACCCTTCACTGTTAAAGCCCAAGATGCAAGTGTTCCCTTTTATATAGTGCAAGTTGGGAGTTGAACGTCATCTAACAGTTTGGCTTGAATTTGATTGATTAAGTGTATTGATGCCAGTAGGACTGCTGAAATCAAACACTCAGTTTGTGCAGGAATGCGATTCACGTACTGGATGTATTACGCCATTATTTCCCCCAAAGATTAGGCCACTAGTCATCAGGGGCAGGGGTGTATTATTATTATTATTATTATTGTTGGTATTATTATTACTACTACTATTATTATTACTATTACTGTTATTGTTATTATTGTTGCTGTTGTTATTATTATTTAAAATCTTTTAGGTTTCCTTGGGACTGGTTTCTATAGAAGCTGTTGTCACAGTGGGAAGTTAACTGCATCCACAGCAGCGAGGGCCTCCCTGCCTTGCAGTCCTGCTAGCAACTTCTTACTGCCGTGGTGTCTCTCCCAGAGGGTTGCGTAGAGCTGGCACTTCTGAGAGCATTCTCAGTTGTGCTCTGTCACTGAACACTTTCCGTTTTCTTTGAAATAAACGGTTCGAGGTGTTTGCAGAACGACCGTGGACTGAAGACGTGGGGTAGAGCTTGGTTTGTCTGGCTTTTTGCCTTGGGAGAAGGGTGTTTCGGGGTGTGTACGGAAAACCTTTGCTGGTGTCAGTGCACCTGGACTGCCACGAACAGCATTCTATGGTGAATAAAGTTGTGGCAGCTCTTGCCCGTGCTCCCTCTGTGGCGTTCTCTGGACTGCTTGTTTTAAATGGTTGAAACTTCAAAAGCAATCTGAAGCCTAGAATTGATCTAAATGGTTTTAATACATCTAAAGCCTTAAGGCCAAATCAAGCTGTAACTATTCATGTGAGTAGTTCTGTTGACGTCAGTGGGTTTTCTCGCTAAAGCATACTAGATTTGACAGGTTGGTTAGAGGTTATCAAGATTTTAAACTGTTTGAGCGGGGAAAAAAAAAAGCAACCAAACAGAAGCTCTTGAGGTCCCTTAAATTGAAGCAGTGCTTTTTGCAGGGACAGCCAGAAGCATCTGGAAATGTAAGCAGAGCAGTGTTTTCACTCTCTAAACTTTTTATGTAAGTGGAATAAGTTAAGAAGTGTGCAGGGACACCAAGGTGTGGAAGCACACACATGCCCGGGAGACACCCAGGCTTCTGGATGCTTTTTCTTGACTAGGATTCGTCAGGGTTTCAGATGTTCATCTTGCCACTTGCAACTTGGGAAATAATCAAGCAAACAAAAGGTCTAGTAAATGCCATGAAAGGGAAAAAATTACCTGAGATTGCACTGATACTACAAAGCAGAGCTAGAAGCTCTCAACTTCCCCTGGTGCAGCCTTTAACTTCCTAAAATCTGAAAAATGCCTCAGGTGCCCAGATGCCTTTCTCTTTTCTCCAGCTTTGTCGGTTGACCTGGAAAAGTATTTCTTCTTCCTCCGAACTTTGCCACGCTGTGCTGTTACATTGTCAGACTACAATACTGTTACTGCTTTGAACTCGTAGTCACTTACCCCTGGGAAATGCATGTATGGAGGGCTGCAGAAAGAGAAACTTGGGTTACACAGCCACACCTGAGTGGTACTGTCACGCCTAGGCACAAAGGAAAGAGAAGAGGCTGCACATCCAGCCTTGGCTTTCCCCCTGCCTGCCCCTTAGGTGCTTCACCAGGCAAACCTCTTGAAGGAGGGATGGCTTTTTTGCTGTAGAAGCACTGGTTGCGATACACTGTGCAGACTTTTGACACTGTGCACTTGAAAGGGAACATTTTGAAGTTAATCTGTTTGGCAGTTCTCCGCTGTGCGAGGTGGAGTTTTATTAAGCCAAGATTGCGGCACTGCGAAGCCGAGCAACTTTGGGTTGGTGCAGCACCTAAGTAATGCAAGGAGCACTTTGCAAAGTGGCAAAGTACATGTGAATACAGTGGGTGCGTAGGCAGGAGATAACTAGGAGCTGAGGAGAAGAACAGTTTCACTGGGGAGGAGGTGGAATACAGTGGGAGTGGGGCTCCCAGCCCCAATGCTGAGCCTGTGCGACACCCTCAGCTGCTGCATGGCCGGCCGGGAGTGCAGGACGAGGTGCCAAGGTGACAACCGGTGCAGGCTGGGTGGAGGCAGGGGGGCCGCGAGCAGGACAGGCGTGTGTTTGACAGTGCAAGCCTGATTTTGTGCTGGGCTCTGGGTATTTCATTTCCCATGGTGTCTCTGCCGTACCAGTTCGCAAGGCTTGACTGGCAGCTTTGCCTTGTAATTTGTTTGATCATGGTAATTTTTTTGACAGGCTTCCTTGTGATTTTTTAATGTATCAAATAGAGTTTAATAATAGCCTGCTATTAAGTCCTTTTCTTTCTCCCTTGGGATTTACTTACGACTGTTGCCTCTCTTACCCGTTTGAAACTCTGAATCTTTTTTTCAACTGTGAAGAACTTAGCAGCGTAAGTGCATGCATAATATGTAAAAACATGCAACAGAATTGTTGTTATGCTTGGGAATTAATAAATGTCAGCATTGAGGGTAACAGAAGGATAAACCAGGCTTGCTTAATTTCCACAGGTATTCCTATCAAATTCAGTGGGACAGACTGTCAGCAGGATGCTCTCCAGAAGGATCGTTTTTTTTTTTTTAATTATTCTAATTTTATTTCCACTCCTCTTTTGAATGTGAATGTTATCATTGGCTTCAGGATCAAATGATCTCTGAAGAGAAGCAGCTCAGTGAGAGCAAAATTGAACAAAATAAAGTAAATTCTGCAGTATAGTTAATGGCTTTGAAATATCAAAAGGAAAGAGGCTATGTGCATTTAATCAAAGCAGGGTAAGGACATCCAAATGGCATCTAATGGTAGGCAATTATGTTCTATAGTGGGGGGGGGGGGCAAAATTCTCATGTTTTCCTTATTCTCCCAAGACTGTTGGTACTGTATTTTTCACTACCTGTTTTCTGTCTCCACACGTGCTACGCCTACCTGTTTTTTCTGCTCTTTGCTTTCACTGATATTTTCCAAGAAACTCAAAAAAAAGTACTTGTCTTCTACTCATTCCCTTCATATGCAATGTTGAAATGGGGCTAACGTAAAGCCTAATCTGACCTGCTAGGATCCAAGTGCACCAAGGGTGACTCAGACCTTCCCTTATCTGTTCCCATCTGCTTGCTACCACTCCAGATGTTTAGCCCCGATGTGATCATTCAGATTTCTCCTCCTTCTCCTCTCCGACTCAGATTTTTCTGTGCGTCCCCATCAGAAAAAAAACCCTGCCGTATATGGGACAGGCTACGTTTAGCTGAATTCAGAGTCAGTCAGAGTTCACATGCAAATACTGGCTTTTGCTGAGCCCTGATAGCGTTTGCAGCAGTGTGAGGATGATGTAGCGCTCTGTTAAACCATGCATGCCAGCAGCAGACCCAGATTTGCAGTCATGGTATAATTCTGGGAGAAGGGCTGTTACTACAGTATCAGGATGGTAGGAGCTGTGCTAATTCAACCCTTTGCCTATGTGTCGGATGGATAAGGGAGAAGACACCTAAGTGCACCCACCTGCATCAACAATGAAGGTCATATAGTGTTTAAATTGCTTTGCTAAAGAAGAACTGACAGCAGTTTGCAGAGCAATCGCTTCTCCCTTGTAGAAAGCTGAGATGTGCGGAAGTCCTCAGGTTCCAGTAACTGTCCCCAAAGCCAGTTGATTCAGAAGCCGGTGATGTTGTGGTTCGATCTTACCACTTGAACATATATGGATTTGAACAGATTTCCTGATTTAAACTTTTATTAAATGGGGACTGTTTTCCAGGATATTAGGCAGCCAAGGATCATTCCTTTGTCTGCAATGTGAAATTCCTTTAGACTTTTTACGTTTTATCTTTTGCCTCTCCTTTTCCTCCTTCTTTGCCATGGCATTTGTTATGACCATTGGGAGGAAACGTTGCTCTACTTACTAATGTTTTGGTTCCTCTTACGTAGTTAGAGGACTTTGGGGAAGACTGTGTTGAGGTCACACACCACAGCTGCATAGCGGTGAAGGCTAGACGAGAGCTTCCATGGCCGCAGGATAGCATGACTCAGGGGACCAACTCACAGCGAAGGAGACAACTTTTTACATTTCATAGACAGGCAAAAAATCTTTCAAGAAAGAGGATTACATCAGGAACTAATATTTCCGCTATATAAAACAAGCTTTAAAAAAGGTAATTTTAATGTTAGATGAAGTAGAAGGCATGGAATAGGCACAAAAGCGTAAATCTGGTTCTGAGCACCTGTATAGGGACAGTGCCATAACCGAGGTTCAAAATGTGGCAGTGCTTGGCAAATCATGTGGAAATGATTTTGGTGTGCACTAAGAAAGAACTCATTTAGAGGATCGCAGCAGTCTGCGGCTTTCTTCAAGTTCCAGAAATTATCAGTGCACTTTAATTTGATCTTATTATCCCTTTTCCCAAGAAAGAGTTATTCAGGTAAATTGCAGATGATGTTCTAAGTCATAAAGCATCTTACACTTCCTTGAATTTCCTCAAAGGCTTTCTGAAACAAATAAAACCTGCAGAAATCTCCAAAGATAGTCAAATCCAAGTTAATTTTGAACTAGAAAGCTATGAACTTTTCAGAGCCCTTAGGCCATTTTGGGGAATGCTGCACTAGCTGTAGCTGTACAGCATTTTTCCAGAGCCTTGATGAAGTGATTGATGATGCAAAAGCAGGGAAGTTAATAGAAACGGACATGTGTATTTTGTAACCAATAAAAATAGGAAGTAAAGGGAAAAAGGAGTGTTGCTTTAGTGAAAAGATATGGACAGAAACTTCAATCCCCACCTACACTTCATGTCCCGTTCTGTTCCCCAATGCAAGGAAGACAAGAGGAGGAGAGGGATCAGAATTTATTTATAATTTTGGCACCAAGGATAAAAATAAATGGCTGGAAGTCTGTGGAAGTTCTTTGCAACTTTCTGAATTTCTGAATACAAATAGGTTGAACGGAGAAACTGCTGTGCACTCTTTTTCTTTCCAGTAGTTTATCATTGATTTTTGTATCTGAAGTGCCTGCTTGTTGCAGGAACCAGGGGACTGAATCATTACAGGCAGCCCACAGGTCTGGTGACTTCATTTCCTGGGTTATATAAAATCCAAACTTCCTAACAAATTGTCTACAGGAAGTGTTTACCACATTGCTATAGAACAATTAGAGTGCACAGAAACCTGACCAGGTTGAAAAAACAATTACGCCGAAGCATTGACGTTAATTTATAAAGACCTTTAAACACAGCAGTGAGGTTGCCAGCCAACGAGCAACCAACGTACCTACCTGGGTTCCTAGGCAGAAATATTCAGTTAGGTGTCAAGGCAAGATTTATTGTAAGAGGTGGAGACCTACGTGCAAAAAATGCAATTAAGGCATTATGTCTGGTTTGTTGCATTCTCTCTAATAAGTTGTTTACCTGTGTAGAGCAAGAGATCCCGTATTCACGTTTGTTAACCTAAATCTTTAGTAAGTCTGCTGAGGTCCCTAGAGTTAGTCTAGATTTAAAGAGTCAAATTAACAACTGAATTTGTTGTTTTATGTGGGGAGACGGCCCTACTACTGCAGAAACTTACTCTTGTTCTGGGCCGTGTGGAGCCCGTGAAGATGGAGGGCTCTCTGCGCTGGCATGGTGATGCTGCAGGAAATAAGATTAGCAGATACAAGAGCCATCCGTTAATCTCTCACTGCATACAGTTAAGAGTAAAACAGTATTTCCCCATCGTATGTAGTCCACAGGCACTTGGCATCCTCTTTTGCCCTGAAAGTGCAGCTTTTCCCTGACTAGTCATTCTTTATAATACAAAACAGCAACAGAACAAAAGGGAGCAGAAAACTGTTGACAATTAGATAAAATATGCCACTTTCAAATTAACCATTTTGTATTCTAAAGACCCCAACCAAAACAAACAACTTCTTATGGAGCTGTTATTGAAGCCACATTTGTAAGTCTTGACTCTCTGGCTGAGTTCTGTTAGTTACTTTTACGGTTTGTAAATTTTCATCAAGATGGTAGGCTCCTGTTCATTCAATGTTGCAATATAGACTACTGGTCAAAAGCATTTTTATCAACATTCGTAAACAGAACCTTGGCCTAGAGTTTGAAAAGAAGAAAGATACATCTGCTGTGGTGTGATGTCCAGCACCGTCTTTGTGCAGAAGATGAAACAGGAGAGGAATGACAAAAAGCACGTCTTCACGTTCATCTGGAAGTGTAGAAAGCAGAAAGCAAATCAGCAATCTACCTAAATGAACTGGCATTCAGCTGTTTCAGCATAGCTTTAAGTGAGATCTGAAACAGATATTGCATTGACTGCTATTTTATACGCAGCAATGGAAAGTTGTGCTCTGAATCATGACTGCCTCAGGGGTTCTTGTTTGAAGGTTGAGGATGCTCACTTCTGGGGAATTCCCAGTGCCATATTTTATCCTTAGATTCTTAAATCAGAGCCCTCAGTGGTGGATAGGACTTGCTAACATTCAACCACTTACAGGGTTGGTGTTACACACCAGTACTGTCAAAGGATTAATTTTTCCAAACGAACCACTTAAGTGGTGCACCACCTCTTGGTCCACAAGTTTGCTGTTGGGAAAATTCCTTTAGGACTGTTTGTCAGAAGGTTAATTGTTTAACGTTTGCTAGTTTGCTTTTAGGTGATAGCGATCAGATCTCTTGCTATGAAATTATAGCTTGCTTTAGTCTTCTAAGCAAGCCTTGCATCTGTCAAGTATCTTGCTACTTTCTTGCCCATCTTCAGTGACATATTTGGCTATTGAAGTGTCTCCAATGTGTTGCCTTTGTAGAAGCTTGTAATGCTACAGTCTTTGCACGTTTCCCATTTAAAGCAGTACTCTTTTTTTCCTTTTTTTTTTTTTCATATGCCATCTCCACTGGAATAAGATGTCTTTCTCACTTAAGTATTCCCATCTGTTGAAAGGGTTGTGGTACTTCATTACCGTTGCAAAGTATTGAGACCTCTGGCCAGTAGCTCTTGTTATGACTTTTAAATCTCATAATTCTGTGTTTGGATTCCCAAATAAAAATAGTATGATTTTCAGAGGTGGTGAGCAAATGCAACTGAAGGAGAAGCCAATAAATACGTAAGAAGTCAAGCTGCTCACATTTAAGTGACTAACTATATTGACTATAGGAATCTGAATCTCGGGAAAGAGTATGAATTATTACTATGTGCTGGAACTGTCAGTATTTAAACTTGAATGTGTCCAAATATAGAACTAGGTGCCTAAGCTATTACATCTGAATTTGGAGAGAACTTGACATTTAGAAAATGCTGAGCTCTCATCTTCTGCAACTTTTGGCATATCCAAAGCATCTCAGAGGGGGCATCTAAAATTACTAAATACTTTGAAACTTTTGGCCTTAGAACATAGACTGTGCACTTTCTCTTTATTGGGATGCAGCCACTTAAAGCACAAGCTGAAAAGATACAAATAGAGATATCTTCTTCAGGGAATTTGTTGTCAGAATTGGTGTTGGTATCTAGATCAATGTACTCAGAATTTTTGTAAATTTGTAAAGAGAGCATGCTCTTAACATATGTTTCATGTTAGAGAATGAAATAGTCTTTTTGCAGTCTGACTCAGCCTTATTTGCATTGCAGGCTTTGACTATGCATGAGGACATACATGTAGACCAAGCTTTTGATATAACAGTAAAAATTGTATGCATTTGATGCATCATTTCTTAGGTGAATCAACCTTCAGTGCTATTGAGCTGCTTCTGTGGAATTTTTTAGAGAGTGCTTGAGCCCTATGAGATTTCATTCTCTCAGTTCCCCAAGACTGCCTGTTTTCATTTTAAAATAAACAAATAACTTCCCTACCCCCCTCACCCCCTATCAATCCTGAAGAACAAACTGTCATCTTTAGCAATGCTGTAAACATGGGGACAGTAAATGGCATTTTTGTTATAATCTTGTCTTTGGGAAGGAAGATTTGAATGAAGAGGTGATAATCAGAAGCAGCTGGAAAATTTGTCTGTAAAGAAATTAATGGAAAATAGAGCACTTACACTTCTCCTATTAAAATAACAGCACAAAAAAAATCTCAGAGTGTCTGTGCAGGAATATAATGGAAGCAAAGCTGATTGCTTACAATATGGTAATAATCCCAAGAAGAGTGTTTCCAGCTTTGGACGCTCTGCTGCATGGCTTTTAAGCCATCTTGTCGGAGTACGTATGAGAAATTGCCATCATTATAGTGAATCTGGAAAAGGTGGATGTGGTTCTTTGGGCTCGCTGGGCTTCACAGGCCCAAGGAGCTGGGCAGTCCTTAGGTCTCTGTAAGTCTGTAGGCAGAGTCGGGGCTAGTTTGGCTTTCAGTTCCTAGGAGATCTGTCAGCGAGCTGCTCTGACTGATCCCTTGCAGTGGTTTCTCCGATGTGTTTTTCTGTCCTTGCCCTTCCTGTCGTGGAAAGCTTGAGGCGCTGATGCAGAACAAGAGCTACTCTCACCTCACATTGCTCAGGCATCCCCCATAAACTGGGAGAAGCTTTCCATGCACAGATCAAGTAGTTCTGTGTTTGCTACACGGTGATTCACGTGGACTGTATAGGGCCCATGGAGTGTGAAGTGCATCACCGTCTCCCTGCTTGCATGTGCATGCGTTTTTATTTTGCAGGAAGTTCCTGGAAGTACTCCTTGCCGTGAAGTTCCCAGTTACTCGACAGCTTTCTTACAAATGACTGCTCCTAGGACCAGATGGAAAGACCTGGTTATTGGGTGCTGAGAGAGTCTGGCTAAAATGCAGGGANCGGATGTGGTTCTTTGGGCTCGCTGGGCTTCACATGCCCAAGGAGCTGGACAGTCCTTAGGTCTCTGTAAGTCTGTAGCCAGAGTCGGGGCTAGTTTGGCTTTCAGTTCCTAGGAGATCTGTCAGCGAGCTGCTCTGACTGATCCCTTGCAGTGGTTTCTCCGATGTGTTTTTCTGTCCTTGCCCTTCCTGTCGTGGAAAGCTTGAGGCGCTGATGCAGAACAAGAGCTACTCTCACCTCACATTGCTCAGGCATCCCCCATAAACTGGGAGAAGCTTTCCATGCACAGATCAAGTAGTTCTGTGTTTGCTACACGGTGATTCACGTGGACTGTATAGGGCCCATGGAGTGTGAAGTGCATCACCGTCTCCCTGCTTGCATGTGCATGCGTTTTTATTTTGCAGGAAGTTCCTGGAAGTACTCCTTGCCGTGAAGTTCCCAGTTACTCGACAGCTTTCTTACAAATGACTGCTCCTAGGACCAGATGGAAAGACCTGGTTATTGGGTGCTGAGAGAGTCTGGCTAAAATGCAGGGATGTGGGGTGGATCAGAAATAACGGCGTGTGGGAGCAAATGAGTGCTATCTGCAAGTACAGAGTCCATCTTCATTGTCTTAACTGCGGAAGTAACAGCCATCAGCATCAACGAAACAGTCCTACAAACCCCATCATCTTTTGGCAGCTCATTAGCCATGCCTCAGGGAGCAGTAGGAGGGTCCCGTCCGGCTCTGAACATCCCCTGAGTCAGCAGGGCACTGCATCTCGGTGCTGCTGGGAAGGAAATCTGGCCTCGAGGTAGTACTCTGTAAAATGTAAGCAGGTTCTCCTTTTAGTGGCCCGGATTGAATACTATTTTGAGCCAATAAGACCCAATTAATATGTTTCTATTTGTACCTGCCAAACCAATCTTAATTGCAAAATAATTTGCTTATTATATTGCCGGTGAATATATATGTCTTCCTCATGCTATGAGACAGAGCAACTCTGCCTGTCCTTTGAAGAATCTGGATAGATTAGGGCTTCAGCAAGAGTAAAATTCCCCTTTGCTTCAGTAGCTCAAGGAGTTTCTGGTGGAGAAATGCGAGACAGACTGGATTATAGCTCTTGTTGTGTAGCTACTAATGTAAATGCTGCATGCTTCAGCTTGTGCCTCTCTTGACATGTTTTACCAAAATTAAGCTGGTATAAAGAAATAAAACATACAGAAAAAATGTAGTAGAACAGAATAAATTGCCCTGTACCCCAAAAGTATTTAATCCAAAAATCATGAAAACTCTCATTCGTAAGTTTGAAAACAAGGGCAACTAACTGAGTCATGGTACACAATTTCCTGTTAAAAATCTCTCGGAAATGGCAAATATCACTTTGCTCTCTGAGATAGGCATCCTTTTTTAGCAGACTTGTATAAACTGGCAAGTGGGATATGGTTCCTGGTGTTGCATACACCCATCTATGTGGCCCGTTCACCTCTTTGGTGTCACTTGGAGGTTCTGAAGGAATCAGGGCTTCTCTGTTCTGTTAATTTTGTTTTGTGTGGCATAAGGGAAGTCATGTCACTTCTGGTTTATATTTCTGCCCAATTAGTATAAAATACAGAGACGGATGTGTCTGGATACTACGGAGACCAGCCCCGGGTAAATCCTCCAGTGGGTTCTGTGGGCTACCCAGCTAGCTCCTTGGTGCTTTTGGAAAGAAGCAGACCTGCTTTTGACAGCATATTTTGTGTGTGAAGGTGTTGTAGATAAGTAAAAGACAAACACTTTTGGTTTGCCGATGCTGCTCAACTTTGCAAAAATTAACATAGTTAAAATTGGGGTTGGATGAGATTAACTAAACCATTCGAAATTCAGATAACTTTTTCTGATAGTCTGATTTTCTAAGCGGGCAGATGCTGGGAGTTGCAGAGGACCAGGCAGTGAAGGGCACACTAGGGGAAAAGGTGTCTCTGTTTACCAAGGACTCATCCCCTGGAAACACAGGCTGTCCTCCCAAGGTCGGCAGCTCTCTGGCATTTGCAGAGCGGTGACTGCCTGTGAGAGGAACATCCCAGGATTCCCCTCCACGGTGATGTGAAGCCATCAGTTTTTATCAGTTTCACTGCTGCTTCCTGCTTATGGGAAATTTGTGGTGGGAACGGGATTGTTTGGGGTTACGGTTCGAATAAAGTCAAAGGAAAAGCCCTGAGAGCCAGGACCTTGGCTGTTTTGGCTGCTTCAACAATCCAGTCCTGTCACTGTAACTCAGCTTCTACGCCTTTCCTCTGGTACCTCCTCTTTCCAGGAGCTGGATTTCTGTCCCATCAAACAGCAGGAGGCTTGGTAGGGGCAAATCCTGAATGTTGCGCTACACAACTTGTTGAGTTTTTCTGGTCAGTGAATCACAGCTGATGTGGGCATTTTTACTTCGGTTGTGTAAAATCAGCCTGAGTGGTTTCTCTCTGCCGAGGAGGACTTACTTGGCCTGAGGTGTTTCCTCAGGGCTTTCCCACATGCCTCCTGTCCTTACCCGCAGGGCTTTCCCAGTCTTGCTGTCTCCATCTGTTAGTGCTGGCCTTCATTTTGCTCAAAGAAATCTTCGTCTTCCTTTGACCTGTACTGATTTTGGTCCTGTTGAGCTGTTTCATGTCGTTAGCTGTATAAATGAGTTCCTGCTCCTAGTGATCTGTCTGCTTAGTGTTTGGTGACAGTGCTCTCTCTCCTCTTTCCAGTTACTGTTTTAAAGAGTGAGAAATCACTGACCAAAATGCTCATTATGGAGAGAAAAATAGGTCATCTGCTGAAGGGTTGCATCTGCCACTGAAGAATGCCACGTGGCTAGCAAAGGTTTTATCTTCATCCCCTGAAATGTCCACATCTCTTCTCTCATTGCATTTTAGGCACAGGAACCAGGAATGGCATTAAGGGATAAAACATCCCCCTCATTATCATGAAGACCATTGCTTCATGGCCTCTTTTATAAATCAGTAACAGAGGGTAATGGAGCAGAAGATTCTCTCTGAGATCTTAATTAATCCAAGCAGAGATATGTGTCTGTGATCTAAGTTAGGATTAGAAATTATCTCTAAAACCAAAACAGCCTGTACAAAATTGATGTATGCTGGCCTATAAAACAATTCAGTGAATGAGTTCTCATTTGTAATGTGGCATTCCTTGAAATAATTGACCAACACAGTCTTCGTCAGAGGAGGCAGTAAAGACTGAATGAATAATTTTATCACTTAAAGTGAATTTATGATGATGTGGAGAGGCTGACCAGTCTGTTTTTACCCTGAGCCAGAGCCTAGCACATTACTGTGGCCTTATAAAAATATGCTCTTTTTACTTTTTGAGCTACACCTTGAATGCAGAGGCCTGTGATCGGGATGGGAGGTTCAGTCGAGCTCTGAAGGAGGGAAGGCATCCAGGAAAAAAGTATCAGAGTGTCTATGTGGGCATCAGAGAAGAGAGAGGGGTTGGAGGAATGACAGGCTTCCATGTCAGAAAGTGATTTTCTTGCCTACGCACGCCTGCGGGAGTGGGAGTAGCTGGGAGGCTGACTGCCTGACTTGTTTCTGGAAATCTTCCATGTTTTCAGCGGAGTGAAAAGAACATTATTTTTATTACTATTAAAAAGTACTTCTGCACTTACGGTGTCTGCAAGTGAATATTACAGTGCTGCTCAGTGGAAGGTTAGCTGAAAGTCAGAGGATATGTTTAGTCTGATGCCTTGGGAGGCCTTAATCTGCATTTCACCTGTGTGATCTCAAAACCGAGTACAAGGGATTAGGAGGTTCCCGTGGTCGGTAATGGGATACAGGAGGCCTTCACACGGGGCAGGGGGGCTCTTCGGTGAGCTGTGGAAGGGGAAAGTGAAGGCCGTGAGGATTACAAGCAAGGAAGGAGGCTAGAAAATGCATGTAAAAGGACAAAGAATGGTCCTGGGGAAACGAAGGTTTTTAATGAGCATTTCCAAAGGCTCCAAGTATATGGAGTGATATTTGCTGGAAAAACAACACAGCCAGGCATGTACAGTCCAGGAGGTTTCTGCAGAGCATTGGTGATAACTTTTTAATGCAGGTGGTGGAGGAGC
>VZSC01000557.1:6360-20807 GCA_013398225.1 Steatornis caripensis
AATCAAAGTAATGTTTGCCATCATTTTAAATGGTGAGTATACTCTTATTCTGCATTACCCAGTAACGGATTAGACAGATCATTTGGAAAGGTGTAGGTTAAATACTCAAATTATTGCAATCATTGTCTCTTTACCCTTCTAAAAACTCTGGAATTTTTTTTTTTTTTGTCTCTTACTCTTCCTTTCAAATACTGAATTAATGCTCTATTTAAAAGAGCAAAAGAGATCATCCCTGGGTGGAATTTTGTTTATTCCTTAATCTCACTAGTATTTTTGACTTTACTGCTGTACTTCACCCTTCTTCTTAAACACACATCTCACTTGAGCCCCCTCTGTGTCAATGAATTGGAGGCATCTTCCAGCTGCTGCCCTGTCTGCTGCCACGGTGTAAAAAGCAAAGAACATCCATTTCGGGGAAGGGGAAGGAGTAAGGAAGGAGAGACGGCAATGTTTCATGCTATGGTCGTCAGAGAAGATCTGAGCAACAGAGGAGATCTGATCTCCTGTGCTCTGAGCAGCAGCTCTCCTGAGGGTTTGGTGGGCTTCAGGTGGAGGCTTGTTTCCGACTTCCTTTGCAAGAGATAGAGGGAGAATTGTCATGCAGACTGCGGTGCTGAGGGGCTCCTTTGAGCTCCTGTTGCCAGGGGATTGTTTTCTAGTTGGATGGTCCTCAAGTGGTTTTTTTTCCCATGTACTGCACAGTGCAGAGAGAGACACTTGTAAATAGATATCCTAGACGTATGCTGTGACAAGCCAGTAGCAGAAGACCCAGATTTGGCACCAAAAAAAACGCTGCTGTGTAAGGAAAACAGGCTAGATATGGCTTGGGTACAGACACTTCCTTTATCAAGCGATTAGAGAACAAGCAGGGAGGGGAAGGAGAGGATTTGGTTATCAGTGTGCTCATTCCTATGCTGCACAGTGTACGCAGCTGCTGGGGGATGTCTGTGACTGAGCTTGGGGTAGCTGTAGCTAAACATTGAACTTACCTGGGACAGTCTCACGTATAGGACAGCCTATGCTCATATGCCCCTCTGGATGTCACTCTGAGCCCATGCAAGGCTCTCCTTCCAGCAGCAACACTTGCATCCACCCTTTCCAGACAGCCACCTGCAGTCAGACATTTGGGAACAGGCAAATCCTTAATCTGTCTGGCCCTCAGTTTATGTAACTGCTTAACAAAAACAACATATGCCCCTGTTTGCAGGCATTGGCGTGAACTGGTGCAAAGGGTAGAAAATGAGGCAGTCCCTGGGCAGCCTGCATGAAAAAAGAGCAATCTGAGGCCAGCGCATTATCCCCCATGTCGTTCTTAGGCTCCTCACCTCTTGTCTACCCAGGGCCTTGACTTAGCCGTGGCTGCTAGATAAGGGCTCAGGGAAAAGAAGAAAAGCATACAAACAAGCAAACAAAATGACAACCCGTTTAAAATCCTTTCCGCCTCTCAAGAGTCCTGCACTATCATTTATCCTTGAAGTGATGCTGTTTTGCTAATTCTCTGGTCATCATTGCATGGCCAGGCTTGATGGGACCTGAATTTCGATAAAGAGGCCAGCTAAAGGACAGCTAAAGCCCTTCTGGGATGCTCCCTTCCCGTATCTAAATCCCTCTTCTACATGCAATGACCAGGTTGGTTCAAACAGAACCAGGTTCAGCATCTGGGTTGCTGTCTTCTCAAAAAACCTGCCCAACAACTGGTTTTGCAAGTCTCCTGCCTGAAGAAGCCACAGGCAATGTAAACTCATAACTACAGTACCGTGCATGTTGCCTTTAAAAAGGATGGAGAAAAGGCAGAGCAATTGCTGTTCGAACCATAGTTTTGTCTGTACATTAAAGAGAGACTGCAAAAATAAAAGCTTGACACTTGCCAAAGCTGATGTATCCTGGCATATCACCTCACAAGTCTGCCTTTATAAAAATATCCATTGGGAATACAGCTGCATTGGGCAATCGCTGTGCTGCAAACCATCGGTAGAGACAGCCCTGGTTGCTGGGAGCTTCTCTCTCCACACAGTGAGCAGGAAAGTGGGGGAAAGCCTGTTCCTTGGCCCTCAGCCACTGGGGCCAGATGTGCATGCAGCAGCAGCAACGTGATCCCAGCAGCACTGTAATAAAGGTGGCTGTTGGTATCTCATGTCTTCTTGAAAAAAATATAAAAGGCTGCTGCTTGTGTGGGAACTGACAAAGTGCAGCAGGAAAACCAGTCCGTAGCTATACCACGGCTTCCTGATAGTGACTACGTGGAGAGCTCGCTGATGTGGCCTCTCATTTTGTCGAGCAGCAGGTAGGATGTGCCTGTGAGAGCAATTACAAAATGAGCTCTGCCTTCAGTTCTTCCACTCTAATGAGTTTATTTTGCAGATGTCTTGTTGACTGGTTGTGTTTTTCCCACAAAAAAGCCTGTCCATGGAGGCTGATGTCTCCTGTTCCTTTCGTTCTTTGATTTCCCCTTAAGAGTTTTCTCCTTCTTTTCCTTATTGTACACCCACCAGCATGGGACTAACTTGAAGAAACCACAATAGTCACACACCTCCCATGTCGGGCTGGTAAAAGGACAAAGTGGCTGCTCCTGTCGAGCATAAGGCACTATGGTGGCCGTCTTGAGAACTGGTAAACTAGTAAAAACTGTGCTGGAGGTGCAGAGTATCTCATCTATGATGAGGCCATGAAGAAAGCAGTTGAACAATTATCCCTTAATTTGTTTTCCCTCATGCCGTTCTAACAAAACACAATGGGAATGTGTTTTTAAACACTGTACTGCATCCTTAGCAGCTGATGGTTCCCCTTGCAGTGCTGCACCAGCTCATGGCTCTGGTGGAGGAAAGTTAGGTTGAACGAAAAGAAAAGAAAGAAGCAAAAAGCACGAATTTGACGTGCCCCAGGCAACTAACCGATGTCCCCTGCTCACAGCCGGACTAGCATGCACCGCCCTCACCTCTTCCCCACCCAGGAATACTGCAACCCATCCACAGCTGCTGGCCTTCAAAGCATCTCTGCCTGCCCCTGCTGCCAAACCGTGTCGCTGACAGCTTGCAGAGGCCAGTCACAGAGACGCTGAGAAATACTTAAGCTTAGGTGCATTTCCCTCTTGGGGAGAGAAATTAATCAGAGATGATGTTCCAGATGACATTGTATATATATATATATACACACACATACATGCATACATACATATATATATACAAATACACACCTTCTCAGAGGGTTTAAAATCCCCAGCAGAAGATTTTTAGGAATCTTTCACGGGAGCTCCTCAGTCAGCACTGGTGTACAAGCAGCAGGTGGCAGTTAGCCTGGGTAGAAGGGAGGCAAAGACAGCATGATTCCTTTTTCCTGTCTTGACTAATGTATTTGCTAACGATGCATCCCGATTGTCTCCTCCCATGCCTGCGTGAGGACGGCGCATTCCTCTCTGACAGTGATCCTTTGGGTCCCCCGTGTCTATGCAGTGTGGGCCTGTGTGCGGTCCTGCCCTGCCAACTGTGTGTGCACCCAGGAGCGGAGCTGCTCCGTCCTCTGTGACCGTGCCGGTCTGGGGCAGATCCCTAGCGAGTTCCCTTGCGAAGCCTCCTCTATCAACCTGGACAAAAACAGTATCAAGTTCCTCTCTGAGAGGGCCTTTGGGACCTTGCCTTCCCTCAAATCCCTGTCGCTCAACCACAACAATATCTCCTTCATCACCCCGGGGGCTTTCAAGGGGCTGCCCAGCTTGACCGAGCTGAAGATGGCCCACAACGAGTACATTCGCTATCTCCACACACGAACTTTCACTGCCCTCAGACGGCTGGTCAAGCTGGACCTGGCAGACTGCAACCTTTTCAGCATCCCAGACAGGATCTTCATCGAGCTGTCTGCTCTGCAGGAACTCTTCTGCTTCCAGAACAACTTCCGGAGGATCCCAGGTGCCATCAGGGGAATGGAGAACTTGACCCATGTTTACCTGGAGAGAAACAGGATTGAAGCGGTAGCCTATAACTCCCTGCAGGGCCTGACCAAGCTGAAATACCTGAATCTGCAGGACAACAGGATAAATGTCATTCACGAGCGAGCTTTTCAGGGCTGCCAGAAGATGGAGTACCTGTACCTGAACGACAATTTGATCAGCGAGCTTCCAGAAAACTCCTTCAATGGCCTGAGGTGCCTGAAGATGCTCAACCTGGGGGGGAATTTCCTCAGGAATGTTTCCAACACCTGGTTCAAGGACCTGGGTGAGCTGGAGGTCCTCTACCTGGACCGCAACAGGATCAACTACATTGAGGAAGGTGCTTTTGAAAATCTCACCAGCCTGGTGACGTTGCACTTGAACAGCAACAACCTGACGACCTTGCCCCTTTCTGTCTTCCAGCCAGTGTACTTCTTGGGGCGGTTGTACCTCTTCCGCAACCCCTGGGAGTGCGATTGCCGCATCGAGTGGCTGAAGGAGTGGATGGAGAATTACAGGCTTGTCAGGGATATTCCCTGTGCCTCCCCCTCCTCAGTAGCTGGGATCGACCTGATGGACGTGCTCTACGAGAGATCACCAGAAGGTTACTGTCTGGACCCATTGGAGCTAAATGTCACGTCTGAAGGTCTGACCCCAACTGAAGAGCCTTGGTCTACCACGGAGAGCAAGTTCAACAGCCTTATCTCTAAACTCTTGCTCCAGATGGGCCTTCCCGAAGAGGTGACAAACACCACTGAAGTCTTTGGTAACACTACACAGCTGGATGGACTGATTGATGGGGTTTCTTCTGGGGTGGGGGAAGACAGCATTGAAGCTGGCTCCTTTTTTTACCTCCCAGCACTTTTTACAGTGGTTGTTTTGCAGATCAAATAGTCCAAGGGCTGCTTAGACCATGGGTCCTGCTTAAGCGTTTAGTCCCTATACCTACCTAGTCATTAGGGAAAAGATCATATTGTGAGCCTTGCATACATATCTGGCTCCAAACTTACCTGGACGGTTGGTTGGATCTGGTTCTAGAGTCCCCTGGGAGCTGGTGGGATCTGGTTCAAGGCCAGGTCCCACCCTGAGTGAGAAACCTGCCCTGTTGGGTCTTGGAGCCTCCTGGACACTTGCAGAGCTGTGTGGAAGATGAACAATGAAAGAAGACCAGTAAGGTGGAGTTTTGCTTAGAGATGTCCTCTGCTGGGAGCGAAGGGAACGGATGGTGGTGCGGTGCTGTTTATTCAGTTGGGCCAACTCCAGTTGACCCAGCTGTTGACTTTATGAGAGCAAGATGAGGCAGCAAAACCAGATGCGCTGTTCGTATTCCAACTGACACCCACACCCATGGCAGGTGCTGCTGGAGGCTGGCGAGCTAGTCCGGATTTCCACCAGCATGCGTGGTGGGAGCAGGGCTGTCCTGGGCAGTGTCCAGGGATGCAGCACTAGCCCTCATGAACAGGAGAACCACATCTGGGGGGGTGCCTGCCCCAGGCAGGTCTGGGATGGGCACAGTATTTTAGCCATGACTACAGGCAGGATTTTGATCCTTTCTCGCCCTGCTGTCCTGGCACATGTGCAGGACAACCAGATGGACCCATATTTGTCAAAACATACTTCTCTGAGGCAAAGCTATTTAAGCTTAACAGCTTACTTACTAATGTCATTTCAATGTGGCTTTATTTTTCAATGAATATATGTTTTTATTTGTACATTATTTTATGGCGTGACAGCAGAGGCAGAACATGGTGATGACAAATGCAACCAAGCTCTACTAGATATTTTGTATTTCCACCACTATGTGCACCACATAGCGTGTCATATGATGCCGTCCTAACCAGTTACACTGTAATTTTCTTTTATATGGCATCTTACACGTTTTATCTTCGAAATCATCAATGAAAGCTGCTAATATGAGGAGGAAAAAACATAACGTTTTATGTATCAGAGCATATTAATAAAATAATTTGGTATTTTGCTCACAAAAAGAAATTAACGGCTCAAAACCCATATTTTTTTTGAGATCCTTAAATTAATCTGGTGGGGTTTTTGGTAAGCTACTCAGATGGGTGCACGTGAATGTCCTTTTTATGGTCTAGAGCAAATGGCAAGCTATTTATTGCAGCATAAAGAATAGACACTTTAACTTAGAACATGACTGTGCTTACATTTGTGTGAAGTAGCAATGCTTTAAAAATCAAGTGACTATATAGAAATACACTTCTGTGATATTTTTAACGATATTAAATCATTATACATGGCTTATTGTGCTATGATGTACATGTTCATATGAAATGATACAACATATACAATCCTTTATTACTGCTAAAATGTAATGAAATAGGAATAAAAATGGAAATTAATTAATAAAACCTTGCAAACATTTTTGTAAGCCTTTTCTTTTCCTCAATCCCTGCCTTTTCAACACAAATGTGAGCTCCACCCTTGCGCCAGCTTGATCCTCGTGGGTGCTGGATCAGCGGTGGCAGAAGGGGAGCTGCCCTGGCTCAGTCTTTGCCAAGGTGGTCGTTCGGTATGGACAACGCGTTGGCTAAAACCAACAGCGTGTAGCTGTCCTTGCCTCTTTCCCTTCTGCCAGTCATGCACCGGTGAGTACCCAAAAACGTCCGCAGCTGAAGATGGACTTTTGGCATAGAACAGCTGAAAAATGGTGAGTAATGCACAAATTAATCCATCAAGATCTTGTCTTAGCAGCGCGTGTGCCCCCTTACATCTGTGATTGTCTGGGAGAACCAGGGAAATAAATAAACTTTTTCAAAAAGAGTTCAGCGCTTCAGCAAAGGAGGCTTGGGTCAGGTTTGTTCACTCTGGCCGAGCCAGGCCAACTGTGAGCAAGAGTGAATGCCCTCGGCCTCAAGCAGCACTGGCACCCAGGTACATCTGTGAACAACCCCATGGATGGTCCCAGAGGGTAAACAGCTCCGGAGAAAGCCAACATCAGCTCACGTGCAAAATGACTATGCACTCCTGAACCACTGGAGCAGCTGCCCGTGTGAAACAGGGAAGCTGCTTTTAGTTGCCCACACATTCTGTGAACAAAGGCGGCGTCTCCAGCGTCTTCAAGGCGCAAGCTTTGGGGCAGCCTGCTTTGGCTGTCCAAAAAGAGCTGCTGCTTTCTAATTAGCAGCAGCGATTTCTAGAGGAAAGCTGAGTATGGGGAAAACAAACCCCTCCCTGTTGCGGTGGCTCCTCAGCTATCCATAGCTTGACCACAGATTTTTCCCCAAGGAAGAAAGATACCAGATGGTTTGATAAATGCCTATTTATTTGACCTGTTCCATGAACTAAATTCAATGAGTTTGGATTTCCAGGCTGTTTATGAATCCATTAATCTTCTTAAGTGCTAAATTCATCTGTGTATTATAAAAGGCTGTTTTTCAAAGCTAGTACAGCCCAATGCTGTAGAGGCATATTACGTTAAGGATGCCTTTACAGGAGCAGTGCTTCGTCCTGTCGGGGAAGGTTTCTCAACAGGCTTGGCACAGATGGTAGGACATTGGGTGTCAAATGGCTGTATTTCACTTGCTGTAAGTACGGCTGCCTCATGAGTGAATTGTTTTTATTACCTATGTTTTCATTTTCTGCGCTGAAATACTTAAAAGTTGAAGATCATCTTTCTGTGCAATTGTTAAGTATGGCTTTCAAGATAATTAGTGCTTCAAAGGTGCTTCTGTTTTACCTGCAAGAGTGGTAGATCTGAATGTGAAGCATCTTAAAACGTAGATTTTAGTAGAGATTGCGCTGTCAGGTGACGGAGAAGAGGACTGCATATCATAGTTCGCTGTGTGACAACAGGGCCAATGACCTTGGGCATTGATGATTTAAATGTCTCTTGTAGTCAAACACCCAAACTGCTTCCCCCAGAAATCTTTCCCTGTGCTGCTGTAATAAATACAGCTGCGGCTGCCTAGAAAGTGCGTGGCTGGCATTGTGCTGCACATAATGGGCTTTCAGCTTCCCTGCAGTAATGAGGACAGACTTCATGCTCTCCTGCTCTGAAATCCTGCTCTTCCCTCTGAGCCAAGAGGTCAGCAGCTTGCGTTTCCAGCGGTACAGAGCATCTGGCACATGAGTGTTCANAGCAGGTGGCAGTTAGCCTGGGTAGAAGGGAGGCAAAGACAGCATGATTCCTTTTTCCTGTCTTGACTAATGTATTTGCTAATGATGCATCCCGATTGTCTCCTCCCATGCCTGCGTGAGGACGGCGCATTCCTCTCTGACAGTGATCCTTTGGGTCCCCCGTGTCTATGCAGTGTGGGCCTGTGTGCGGTCCTGCCCTGCCAACTGTGTGTGCACCCAGGAGCGGAGCTGCTCCGTCCTCTGTGACCGTGCCGGTCTGGGGCAGATCCCTAGCGAGTTCCCTTGCGAAGCCTCCTCTATCAACCTGGACAAAAACAGTATCAAGTTCCTCTCTGAGAGGGCCTTTGGGACCTTGCCTTCCCTCAAATCCCTGTCGCTCAACCACAACAATATCTCCTTCATCACCCCGGGGGCTTTCAAGGGGCTGCCCAGCTTGACCGAGCTGAAGATGGCCCACAACGAGTACATTCGCTATCTCCACACACGAACTTTCACTGCCCTCAGACGGCTGGTCAAGCTGGACCTGGCAGACTGCAACCTTTTCAGCATCCCAGACAGGATCTTCATCGAGCTGTCTGCTCTGCAGGAACTCTTCTGCTTCCAGAACAACTTCCGGAGGATCCCAGGTGCCATCAGGGGAATGGAGAACTTGACCCATGTTTACCTGGAGAGAAACAGGATTGAAGCGGTAGCCTATAACTCCCTGCAGGGCCTGACCAAGCTGAAATACCTGAATCTGCAGGACAACAGGATAAATGTCATTCACGAGCGAGCTTTTCAGGGCTGCCAGAAGATGGAGTACCTGTACCTGAACGACAATTTGATCAGCGAGCTTCCAGAAAACTCCTTCAATGGCCTGAGGTGCCTGAAGATGCTCAACCTGGGGGGGAATTTCCTCAGGAATGTTTCCAACACCTGGTTCAAGGACCTGGGTGAGCTGGAGGTCCTCTACCTGGACCGCAACAGGATCAACTACATTGAGGAAGGTGCTTTTGAAAATCTCACCAGCCTGGTGACGTTGCACTTGAACAGCAACAACCTGACGACCTTGCCCCTTTCTGTCTTCCAGCCAGTGTACTTCTTGGGGCGGTTGTACCTCTTCCGCAACCCCTGGGAGTGCGATTGCCGCATCGAGTGGCTGAAGGAGTGGATGGAGAATTACAGGCTTGTCAGGGATATTCCCTGTGCCTCCCCCTCCTCAGTAGCCGGGATCGACCTGATGGACGTGCTCTACGAGAGATCACCAGAAGGTTACTGTCTGGACCCATTGGAGCTAAATGTCACGTCTGAAGGTCTGACCCCAACTGAAGAGCCTTGGTCTACCACGGAGAGCAAGTTCAACAGCCTTATCTCTAAACTCTTGCTCCAGATGGGCCTTCCCGAAGAGGTGACAAACACCACTGAAGTCTTTGGTAACACTACACAGCTGGATGGACTGATTGATGGGGTTTCTTCTGGGGTGGGGGAAGACAGCATTGAAGCTGGCTCCTTTTTTTACCTCCCAGCACTTTTTACAGTGGTTGTTTTGCAGATCAAATAGTCCAAGGGCTGCCTAGACCATGGGTCCTGCTTAAGCGTTTAGTCCCTATACCTACCTAGTCATTAGGGAAAAGTTCATATTGTGAGCCTTGCATACATATCTGGCTCCAAACTTCCCTGGACGGTTGGTTGGATCTGGTTCTAGAGTCCCCTGGGAGCTGGTGGGATCTGGTTCAAGGCCAGGTCCCACCCTGAGTGAGAAACCTGCCCTGTTGGGTCTTGGAGCCTCCTGGACACTTGCAGAGCTGTGTGGAAGATGAACAATGAAAGAAGACCAGTAAGGTGGAGTTTTGCTTAGAGATGTCCTCTGCTGGGAGCGAAGGGAACGGATGGTGGTGCGGTGCTGTTTATTCAGTTGGGCCAACTCCAGTTGACCCAGCTGTTGACTTTATGAGAGCAAGATGAGGCAGCAAAACCAGATGCGCTGTTCGTATTCCAACTGACACCCACACCCATGGCAGGTGCTGCTGGAGGCTGGCGAGCTAGTCCGGATTTCCACCAGCATGCGTGGTGGGAGCAGGGCTGTCCTGGGCAGTGTCCAGGGATGCAGCACTAGCCCTCATGAACAGGAGAACCACATCTGGGGGGGTGCCTGCCCCAGGCAGGTCTGGGATGGGCACAGTATTTTAGCCATGACTACAGGCAGGATTTTGATCCTTTCTCGCCCTGCTGTCCTGGCACATGTGCAGGACAACCAGATGGACCCATATTTGTCAAAACATACTTCTCTGAGGCAAAGCTATTTAAGCTTAACAGCTTACTTACTAATGTCATTTCAATGTGGCTTTATTTTTCAATGAATATATGTTTTTATTTGTACATTATTTTATGGCGTGACAGCAGAGGCAGAACATGGTGATGACAAATGCAACCAAGCTCTACTAGATATTTTGTATTTCCACCACTATGTGCACCACATAGCGTGTCATATGATGCCGTCCTAACCAGTTACACTGTAATTTTCTTTTATATGGCATCTTACACGTTTTATCTTCGAAATCATCAATGAAAGCTGCTAATATGAGGAGGAAAAAACATAACGTTTTATGTATCAGAGCATATTAATAAAATAATTTGGTATTTTGCTCACAAAAAGAAATTAACGGCTCAAAACCCATATTTTTTTTGAGATCCTTAAATTAATCTGGTGGGGTTTTTGGTAAGCTACTCAGATGGGTGCACGTGAATGTCCTTTTTATGGTCTAGAGCAAATGGCAAGCTATTTATTGCAGCATAAAGAATAGACACTTTAACTTAGAACATGACTGTGCTTACATTTGTGTGAAGTAGCAATGCTTTAAAAATCAAGTGACTATATAGAAATACACTTCTGTGATATTTTTAACGATATTAAATCATTATACATGGCTTATTGTGCTATGATGTACATGTTCATATGAAATGATACAACATATACAATCCTTTATTACTGCTAAAATGTAATGAAATAGGAATAAAAATGGAAATTAATTAATAAAACCTTGCAAACATTTTTGTAAGCCTTTTCTTTTCCTCAATCCCTGCCTTTTCAACACAAATGTGAGCTCCACCCTTGCGCCAGCTTGATCCCCGTGGGTGCTGGATCAGCGGTGGCAGAAGGGGAGCTGCCCTGGCTCAGTCTTTGCCAAGGTGGTCGTTCGGTATGGACAACGCGTTGGCTAAAACCAACAGCGTGTAGCTGTCCTTGCCTCTTTCCCTTCTGCCAGTCATGCACCGGTGAGTACCCAAAAACGTCCGCAGCTGAAGATGGACTTTTGGCATAGAACAGCTGAAAAATGGTGAGTAATGCACAAATTAATCCATCAAGATCTTGTCTTAGCAGCGCGTGTGCCCCCTTACATCTGTGATTGTCTGGGAGAACCAGGGAAATAAATAAACTTTTTCAAAAAGAGTTCAGCGCTTCAGCAAAGGAGGCTTGGGTCAGGTTTGTTCACTCTGGCCGAGCCAGGCCAACTGTGAGCAAGAGTGAATGCCCTCGGCCTCAAGCAGCACTGGCACCCAGGTACATCTGTGAACAACCCCATGGATGGTCCCAGAGGGTAAACAGCTCCGGAGAAAGCCAACATCAGCTCACGTGCAAAATGACTATGCACTCCTGAACCACTGGAGCAGCTGCCCGTGTGAAACAGGGAAGCTGCTTTTAGTTGCCCACACATTCTGTGAACAAAGGCGGCGTCTCCAGCGTCTTCAAGGCGCAAGCTTTGGGGCAGCCTGCTTTGGCTGTCCAAAAAGAGCTGCTGCTTTCTAATTAGCAGCAGCGATTTCTAGAGGAAAGCTGAGTATGGGGAAAACAAACCCCTCCCTGTTGCGGTGGCTCCTCAGCTATCCATAGCTTGACCACAGATTTTTCCCCAAGGAAGAAAGATACCAGATGGTTTGATAAATGCCTATTTATTTGACCTGTTCCATGAACTAAATTCAATGAGTTTGGATTTCCAGGCTGTTTATGAATCCATTAATCTTCTTAAGTGCTAAATTCATCTGTGTATTATAAAAGGCTGTTTTTCAAAGCTAGTACAGCCCAATGCTGTAGAGGCATATTACGTTAAGGATGCCTTTACAGGAGCAGTGCTTCGTCCTGTCGGGGAAGGTTTCTCAACAGGCTTGGCACAGATGGTAGGACATTGGGTGTCAAATGGCTGTATTTCACTTGCTGTAAGTACGGCTGCCTCATGAGTGAATTGTTTTTATTACCTATGTTTTCATTTTCTGCGCTGAAATACTTAAAAGTTGAAGATCATCTTTCTGTGCAATTGTTAAGTATGGCTTTCAAGATAATTAGTGCTTCAAAGGTGCTTCTGTTTTACCTGCAAGAGTGGTAGATCTGAATGTGAAGCATCTTAAAATGTAGATTTTAGTAGAGATTGCGCTGTCAGGTGACGGAGAAGAGGACTGCATATCATAGTTCGCTGTGTGACAACAGGGCCAATGACCTTGGGCATTGATGATTTAAATGTCTCTTGTAGTCAAACACCCAAACTGCTTCCCCCAGAAATCTTTCCCTGTGCTGCTGTAATAAATACAGCTGCGGCTGCCTAGAAAGTGCGTGGCTGGCATTGTGCTGCACATAATGGGCTTTCAGCTTCCCTGCAGTAATGAGGACAGACTTCATGCTCTCCTGCTCTGAAATCCTGCTCTTCCCTCTGAGCCAAGAGGTCAGCAGCTTGCGTTTCCAGCGGTACAGAGCATCTGGCACATGAGTGTTCAGGCTCGATCAGGAAAAGCCCGTGAGTCTGTGCGTTGCTCTTGCTTTGCTCCCTTCCTCTCCGTGTTGCTCCTTCCTTGTAACTCTCTCTGATCAGCTTAAGCATCGTCTTCTGTGCGCGCTTAGGTGAAAAAGCAGCCATCGTCAGGGAAAGGCAGCGAAGTATGGCTGCTCAAAAGCCCTGACAGCACTTCCAGCACTGTGAAACCTTAGATTAGACTCAAAGTTCCCTGTCATTCTTTCATGGTGCTTGTTTCTGAGGTCTCAGCAAAGTTTATTGATTACATGTGTGATGCCAATCCATAACTACTCTTTTTTTCTTTGTTTTGCATCTCTTGATTAGAAAACAAGTTAAATTAGGGACCTGCCTTTCGCGTGGGTAGTTTGACTTTTTTATTTTCTTGGTCTAGACTCCTGCTGCAAAACTGCTAAAACTGGTAAACCTGCTGCTGTTTGTTACAAGTTCATGGCTCAGAGTCACTTCACAAATCAATGCTATTTTGTGACTGAGACACCTCCACAGAAGTCACAGCACTGCAGATCAAGCTCAGCTGAGATGCCAGTCTCAATTTACGCTGGCTTCAGGATGTCCGTGTCACTGCGCCATGGGCTGAGGTACTCATCAAGGAGGTTCTGCTCTAGGAGGGTACAGTGCTGTGGGGCCTGATGCTGTCCTGGGGCAAGAGGGGAGCAGACGGGAGAAATCATGAGTACAATGAATACTTCATCACTGCTCAGGGCCACACCATCTGCCATGCACCCTGACACTACTCCCACAGGAGCGCACAGGCATAGAAGCACAATGATGCAGTTGCACACGCATTCTCCAGTGCCCTGCTCCCCGTGCACTGGTGAGGGCTAGCCCCTAAGGGCCTGACAGCGATGGGGTGAATGTTTCATTGGTATTTATGTGGAGATCCTTCAGCGGAAGTGATGTGATTCCGTGCATGCAGAGGACATTGTTCTAGCTCTCACCCATGATTCCTTTCAATAGAGTCCCAGGTTACAAAACCATTGCCCTGCACAGACTCTGCATGCCTGTCCCAGTGAGGCAGAAGCTGAGGTAGGAGCTGGTAGGAAACCTTCAAACAATTTTTTTTTGGACCTGTTGCTTTTGATTGCATCGACTGCCTATAATCAGGAAGGCATGGAAAATGGCTGAAAAGATCTGCCGAACCAATGTCTGTTTGGACTAACTACGAACATTTCCAGCAAATCCCCACCTGGGAGGGTGATGTGGGCACTCTTCAGTCCCGCCCTCAGCGTGAGGTGCAGGGCATTCACTTGAAGGAGTGGAGAGGACATTCACGAATTGCCTGGCGTTAGGATATAACTCCCGACTGAAGTTTATTCAGAGAGCTGGTGTTGCCAGATCGAAGCATCTGAGGTCTTGGGACAAGGCAATTTGGTTTAATGTATGGTACCTGTTAGCACAGTGCTCTTCCCTGTTGAGACAGGGAAGTACTGGAGAGAGTCCAGCGGAGGGCAACAAAGATGATTAGGGGAGTGGAGCATCTCTCGTATGAGGAAAGGCTGAGAGAGCTGGGTCTGTTCAGCCTGGAAAAGAGAAGGCTGAGAGGAGATCTGATCAATGCTCACAAATATCTAAAGGGTGGATGTCAAGAGGACGGGGTCAGACTCTTCTCAGTGGTGCCCAGCGACAGGACAAGGGGCAATGGG
>VZSC01000557.1:21590-36692 GCA_013398225.1 Steatornis caripensis
TCTATGATTCTATGATTCTAGGACTGTATTCTATGCTCTACGACCATTGCTATTAAATTAGAAAGGAGAAGTAAAGAGAAAAAAGAAATGACCTGATTTTGGATATCATCTCTTGATCTCAGAATTCTGCCCCTCGTGTTGCATTCCTAGGGGTCATACTCAAGTGTTTAACATGAACATTACCTTTATGTCCTTTTTTTTTCACTTTAAATTTACAGCTACTGCCAGTAACTTCCTGTGAAATGCAGCTATTAGTTATTTTGCTTATCTTGTGGAATCTTACATTGTTTTTCTGTTTCGGGAACAAATATGAAGTCCAGGGTAAGAAGAATCACTGTAAATAAAGATAACTTTGGCTAGAAAGGCAGCAGATGCTGGCCAGCTGAGACTCGGGAACTTCGTTGCTGATTTTGAAGTGAGTTGTTGTGTATTTTAGCTAATTCTTGTCTTTACGACACCTGGCTGTTAGCTTTGAAAAATTTTTTGAGTTTTTCCTTGATAATTTTTGTGGTCACGATTTTAAGAGGAACCAAATCAACTGAGTTAAAAGTTTCTTATTCCAGCAAACTGCTGTTCCTCCTTTGGAGTATATGAAGCCTTGCAAGAAAACAGCCTGTAATGATCACTGCAGCCCCAGCGTGAGCTTCAGAAGACAGGGCTAGTTTGGGTAAGAAAAAAATACTTTCTAGTTACATCAAGCATACTTTTCTAAATGTCTGCTTTTGTAGAGTCAACGTATGGGTTTGTTGCACAAACACTAATAATATTGGTCCTTCTTTCCCCTGACTCAAATCTCATAGAGACCCGTGGAGTTTGAAGAATCTGCTGCGGTAACCTCCAAAACAGTTTTAAAAGGGCTTTATGGAAAATGTTAACCATGGACCAAAGAACGTGAATGAAAAAAAAAAAGGTTAAGCATAACAAAATAATCTTAATACTAAAAATGCGCAAGGTCTAAGAAGCAGCTGTGTCAAGGGACACTGCCAAGTGCCTGCCTGTTGGACAAGCTTTAGATTTTACATGACGAAGAAGCAACTATAGGTCAAAACCTAAACATGCACGAGATCAGCACCAAAAGGTCCCTTTGTCTTGGGGCAAAGCTGGTCTTTTAAACTCTAATATAAAGACGAATACAAATATGGCAACTAGATATTTCTGGACAGAATAGATCTTGCCCAAAGTCTGATTTTGTTGACCCTGTGGTTGGTTGAACCAGTCTGATCTGGTACTCTGTGGTTAGTTTTAGCCTTGAATGTGAAAATTTCATTACTTTTGCAGGTTTTTTTCACCTTTGACCTTCACCACATCCTTTGATTTTTATTGTACTTCTCTCTTCATTTCTCTTTCAAGGCCTGATTTAGAATTCATTCTTAACTTGTACAGCCTAGATCTTGTATTTTCTATGAAGAATCCCAAGGCATTTTAAAAAGACCCAAAACTTCCATTAGCTTTACTATTCTCACCCGTCCCATGGTTTGCTTTATGTGCATACCCTATTTATTTTCTTTCTGCATTAACAGCTAATGTCACTTTGTGCTTGTTCAGCTTCTAAGATGGGCTTTTTGACCTGTGACAGGAGCTTCTTGATGTGGCTATAGTTTCGCAATAACACAAATTTAAAGTGTCCTTCTTGTGCCCACCAACCCCCTGCCTTGTTTCCCCCACCCTCCTTTCCTGGGTTGCAACTGCTTGTTCCTGTTCTGAGCCAAAACTTGCCTGTGCCCTCATTGCGCTGCTGCAGTAGGGCTGGCTGTGCTTGAAACTGGATCACTGAAATGTCCCAGTTAAAAACAACATCTGCCCCCTCCCTCTTTTCTGATGGTTAGGAGCCCAACTATTTCCCCTAAAATTTTATGAGTCAGAATGGGCATAAAGTGGGTTAAACTGGGGATAATAATAAGAAAAGTGTAATTGCAATATCTGAAAGGGGGACAAGCTAAATCGGAAAGATCATACTCAATTGCTGGTTTGCACCATATCATTTACTCATGTAGGCATGGATCTGGTATGAAGGTACCGGGAGAGGTGTTCTCTTTTTTCAGGCCCCAAATAAATTAACAATTAACAATTGCATTTAACAAACACTTCAGCAAAACAGACCCTACACTGTAGTTTAAGACACACTGTAAAAGCGCTCTTATTCTAGGACTGAGCTGTGGGCGGTCGTGGAGGAAGCAAACCACGGGGCTGGCAGGAGCTGGCTGAGGCAGAGCGCAGCAGCTGGGGCTCCCCTCTGCACCGCGCTGCAGTCTGCCTCGCCGCTCCGTAACCTCTCCTCCTCACAGCCCTCCTGGATGCGTACAGCTCTCGTGTCTGCCCCAGGCAGGAGCTGGGTGGCAGGCAGTGCAGCAGCAGATGGGCAGCAAAGTACAGGCAGCGAGGTCTGGATCTGGCAGCTGTTTGAGCCAGCTCTGGATGAGTGAGATGGGATTATACTGGGAACTCTGCAGGACACGCCTGTAGCTGAGAGGACATGGATTATGTCCCGTTCTGGGCCCCCCAGTTCAAGGGAGACAGGGAACGACTGGAGAGAGTCCAGTGGAGGGCTACGAAGATGATGAGGGGACTGGATCATCTCTCCTATGAGGAAAGGCTGAGAGAGCTGGGTCTGTTCAGCCTGGAAAAGAGAAGGCTGAGAGGAGATCTGATCAATGCTCACAAATATCTAAAGGGTGGATGTCAAGAGGACGGGGTCAGACTCTTCTCAGTGGTGCCCAGCGACAGGACAAGGGGCAATGGGCACAAACTGGAGCACAGGCAGTTCCACCTGAACATGAGGAAGAACTTCTTTACTGTGAGGGTGACAGAGCCCTGGCACAGGCTGCCCAGGGAGGCTGTGGAGTCTCCTTCTCTGGAGATATTCAAAACCCATCTGGACGTGTTCCTGTGCACCCTGCTCTGGGGGCACCTGCTTTAGCAGGGGGGTTGGACTGGGTGATCTCCAGAGGTCTCTTCCAACTCCTTGTGATTCTGTGATTCTGGACTGCGGGCATTCATTTTTGAATAATGGTTTTATTTTTTTATTTCTATTTTGCGTAGACTCAGGGCTGACTCACAGGCACAGGGATACTGGGGCGTAGGGAGAAGAGGTCTAAGGAGGCTCAGGCTTTATGAGGGCAGACAAGGGGACAGACTGTTTCCTTACTGCAAGCAAGGAGACACTGAGGGCCTGGTGGGGTGAGGATCTGCTAGACTTACAGGAAACTGGGTCATGCAGTCAGTTATAAGGTGTAAAAATAAGTGTAGCTCAGTGCAGTTTTAATTCTGGGCTTTTGATGATGAAAACAAAGCTGAGTGCACAGTGCCAGGAGCAGGCAAATGGGCAAATGTCATAAATCAGTAACAAAGGACAACTAGTTGCGTGCATATCAATTGGGATGGAGCTGGCAGTAGCAATTCTCACAGTACTGAATGATTACGTCGCAATGTGCTGTGACAATAAGATATATATCAGACACTGTGGACAGGCACTTTCTTGATGTATGAGACTGGCAAAGAGTCAGAAGACAAAGTATAGAAATAAATTATAAACTTGCAATCAGACAAAGCTTCTTGTAAATATCTGTGCTGAAACAGGTGATCGATTATTTTAATAGGCAAAAAGTAGCACTGAAATTTGGAGATGCAGAATTTTTTTAGGCCAGTAAAGCTTAAAGTAGGTTTTGATGAATTTCAAATTACTTGAAAGCCAGGTAATTTGGAGCAATGTGATAGATAAAATAGAGGTTGACATATGTAAGGTAAGACATATTGGAAGACACAAACTGAACTGCTCGCAGGCATGGCTGGGCTTGGGGAAAGAAAGTCCCGAGAATTGCTGTGAAGGGCGGGTACATCAACTGACATAAACCAAAAAAAATGCTGTAAATAACAAAGACTGGGACAGGAAAAATAGCAAATGATAATGCAATAGATTACTATGCCTTTTCGTAGTACATCCTAATCTGGAATTTGTCCAGTTTATGTCTTGCCACCTCAGAAAAGGTATAGCAGAAATAAAGTTTGGAGACAGCAGTAAATGAGACGAGTCACGGCGCTAGGATTTCTCATCAGCCAGGACTGAAAAGACTGGCTTTGTCTAAAAGGAGAAACCTAGAAAGTGCTAAGTCTTGTGGGAGCTATGAAGCTCCCTTTGTCTCCTTTGAAATTGTCTGTGAGCAAGCCAGTTAACCAATGCTGCACAGATCACGGGCACTGTGGGGGACAAATGCTCACAAATTCTGGAGACCAGTGAGACTTCCCTGCTCTGTGCCACAGGGCATGAGGACCTTCACCAGATCCCCTGGGGATGTGGATGTTCACTTTGATTCATGGGGCTTTTCTACTTTCTTCCTCCTAGCTGCCACTTTTAAGAGTGGAGCTGGGTTTCCCTGTTCTTAGCTCAGACCTTGTCTGTGGTGGGTCCTCCAGCGACTGCCAACAACCGTTACAACCCAGTCCCAAGTGTGGATGCTCTGACACCTGAGGTCCAGCTCAGGACACATTTGGCCCAAGGTTGGCAGAGCACAGAAGGTGATCTCACTCCCAAGGGCCCGTGTCAACTCCTTGTCCATCGGCACTGTAATATGTGCCAATCTAATCCTATCGATGTATCTAAATCTAATTTAATTGGCTACTATTGATCAATCCTCCCTGAGAAGGTAAGCAAGTGTAACAGACCACCAACTGGTTTTAGTCAGGTAACGACATAAGACAAGTCTGCTCTTACTACACTGGTATGAACAAGTTTGCTTACCCATCAGTGTGACAGCTGAAATGGTGTCAGGAATAGAGATTTCAAACAGAAATAAACTAAATTTGCAGCTCCATTCAAAGAAACTGGACCTTTGTAAGAGTGCCCTTTGGGTGGGAGAGAAGGTGCCAGAAGAGCAGGGACAACTTCCTGGTGCACTATGTGCTGCTCTCATAATGGGTTAAAAATCCCATCTCAGGAGGAATTCAGCAGATCGGCAGCAATCAATGAGCAGCTCTAGCTGAGATTTTGTTTCCAGAGTTCCCCTCTGGCCCCCAAATTTCCCCTTGTATGGACGGTTAGCCTTAACCCATGCTCTCCCCACTCCTGCTGAAGCTTTGTATGCAATGCCTGGTGCACAGACCTTGTGCTGGCTGCTGGCACGGGAATTAATTTTGCCTTACACAACCAATTCACAGGATATTGATTTTTTTTTTTTTTAACGAAATCTACCTTTGTGGATTTCCAGGCACTCCGTCTTCATTATAATCTTCTCTTATTGTATTCAGCGCAGGTGGGTGTTTTGATCATTGATGAAACCCCAAGCTACTTTACATGGGGTGAGCCTGCAAATGCTGCTCAGGGGCTGGGGACCGTTCAGCGACGGAGAAGTCATTAATGCCTGTATGTTCTAGCATCACCTCGCAGCATTACCAGTGCTTGACAGTCTAAAACACATGGTGAGTGTCAGGTCCTTATGAACATGGCTTACAACCTAAACAGGTAGCAAGCACCAGTGCAGGAGAGGTGAAGCGACTCACCCCGTCTTGCACAGCAGATGACTCCTGAGTCAAGCACAGCTCTCATGTTCCCAAATCTGCTGCTCTGTTTCTGAGCCTTTGTCTTTTCCTCTCTGTAGGCAACTTCACTTACCTTTCTCTTTGTTCATTTCATTCCATCCTACTGTTTAATTTGTATCAACAGGTACTTTATAAATCCAAATTGGGTTTGGTATGAACTCTCGAAGAGAGCGTGTGGATTACTTCAGTGAGGTTCAGGGATTTTCAAATGACAAGAGGAAAAAAACCCTGGTAATTGAAGTCTGAGTTTAGACTGCCTTGCTCTGGATTGAATTTGGTAATTTACAATCACCTTGTTTCTGATCTCTGGTATCCAGAAAGATGCTTGATTTTATTTAGTAAAATGTCTTCTTTCGGATTTAAAGTTTTGCACTTTTGTTGTTGACTGTTGCCCTAGACTGGGGCCAAAGGTCTCAAAGTTCTTCTCCACTTTATCAATCTTGCGACTGACTTTTTTTTGGGGGGGGCTCTGCTCACAGGCAAATGGGCTTCCCCAAAGAATTCCCAGCAAATGCAAACTTCCCCACACAGTCACTGTCAAGATGTGTCTGTCCTGGACAAGGCAGGGCTCTCTTTCAGGGGACAACAGACACCAGTCATTGAGATGCGACCCCAAGAGCCTGTAGGATTTAGTTCTATATACCATTCTGAGCAGCAATGTTATCCTTCCCTCGTGCCTGATTACTGCACACAACCAAGAACAGAGTTTGTGAGACTCAGGTAGAGAGGATCTCGTTGCTGTGTGGATCCTAAAAGGTCCTTTCAAGCGCGAGACTCAGCACACAACCCCATGCAGCACTGGAGCCTACAAAGCAACCCATCAGTATTATATGCTATAACACCATTGTAACCTTAATATTTACCATTGATTAAGATAAAATATTCTACAAAACTATTCATCGATCTCTCCCACCTCCACATGTCCCTCTGGTTAATATGGAGCTGAATCTTCAAAGACATTTTGTAATAAGGATAATAAGCAATACAGAGGCTTAAGACATGTTTGCCAACTGCTAGGAAAGTGCACCTTAAAATCAAGTTTCCGAGTGTGATGCCACCCACTCCCCTTTTCCCCAGTTAAGCAAAGATGGACCCAAGCGTAAGACATTCTGCTATGTTTCATCTATTTAAATTCCTTTTCATACGTTCAATGAATTAGTCCCATAGCAGATCTGGGCATGTGTTGATGCCGTGTAGTTCTCCCTGCTCTGCCACGTCTCTCTTTTACAAGCTTGGTCATGCTTCTATATATTCTCTGGTTTGTTAACTGTGACATTCAGCACAATCTACAGGTTATCCCTGCTATTTTCAGGACTTGCCTGACCACCATGACCTTTTTGTGAAAACCAGCGAAGGCGAAGTCTTCATCTGGATGGTCAGCAATGAAGACCTTCAGCTTCAAGATGAGTCACACTTAAAAACAAGCAAATTTCTCCCTGCCCCTTGCGTATTTCCTTTATGCAGACAGAAAAATTAGCCATGGCGACTGATAAGAGAAAATTTGCAGTTACTTTGCTAATACTCAACATGAACTCCTTCAAGGATAGCGTGTGGAATCTGTTACTAGTTCAGTTATCTTCTGCAACACAAAACCAGGCTCAAGTTACATATTTATCATAAGAACACATGGTAGAGATGTAGCCAGATTTAATTTGCTTGTTACAGATCCTCCCACGGCAGTCGCTAAGCAGAGATACAGCAGAATGCATGGACATGCATACACGCACACATCCTTTATTTTTACTTTGAAAGGTTAAGGCTACATGAAAAGCGATCAACTTTCTCACTGTCCAAAATCTTAACTGAGATTACAACTACGGGAAACGTATTTCCGAGGTAAGAATTAATTATTTATGTCATGCACATGCCTGGGAAAGAGGCTTTAAAAGCCTTTAACTCTGAGCCTAAGTCACAAGAAGCCAAAAAGCTTTTGTACTTGCTTTCAGTCCAGATTTTACAGGATTTGAGCAGAAGACTGCTAAAAATCACATAAGGGGAAGAAAGTAAAAAGTACTGTAGATGCACTAGCTGTGTGTATCAGCAAGTGAAAAAACCCCAATGGTAAACATTTAAATTTAAGAGTTGGCTTTGTATTTTTTGTGTAGCATTAGAAAAAATACACTCTCCCCTGATCTTGTGGACTTATCCTCACGGTATGCACACAAGGCACACTCATTCAGAAGTTACTTCTGCCCTGCTTGTCTATGATACATTTCCTCTTGTGCAGGCACTTTAATTTATATGCGACCATTTGACATAATGCGCAACAGTCTCGTTGGTAAGAGTTACAGGTATCTCTTAGCTCATTAAAAGTAGTGAAGAAACCAGTCAGAGAGACGGGCTTATTAAGAAAATCAATATGCTTTACATAAGGAAAGTTGACTTTTTGTGGTATCTGCTTCAGCTCATACTCTTGTCAGTTTAGCTCATAAAACCAGACAACCCGTACTCAGGTCAGTTGAGAAATGTACTTTTCCTGTAGTTTTCACATATTCTCTTCTACCAAGTATTTTAAAGCCTTAAATCGAGTTCTAACTGCCTTCATTAAAGATGTTGAGAACTAATTGCAGTGGAAGAGAATGGGACCAGAACTGCTTGCATGTAATATTTCAATCTAGATTTGCAAAAAACGTGAGCTTTGGCAGCATTTCCAAGTATTTGTTTAAATAATAGCACTCGAAAACTTTCCTTTGAGAAAATAATACAAATGGAACAAATACCGAAGTTTGGGCATTATCTTTTCCTAATGGCTCTAGTATCCAGTCCTTGAAGTATACACTCCGGTTCAGTGCTGCTGAGGCTGTAACGACTCATCTTCTCTGTTGTCCTTCCAAAATCAACTGCGTAACTTTGCTAATGAAGTTTCTGAAGCAGGTAGTGTCATTTTCACTTAAGAGGTTATGTAAGTGAAATATCAGCATCTTTCTTGACCCAAATCAAATAAAAAGAAAACCAGTGCTAAAACATATGGAAGAATTCAGTTTTGGTGACGAGATTAAAAATGTCCCTCTGATTTTAGATAGTTGCATGCTGCAGGTTGCACGACAGTGGCCAGGATTGTCTAAACTAGGTTACCATTTCCATGCAATAATCTTAACACTCTGAGACGTTGAATAACCTAGTGTACTTTTATTAAGTAAATGGAAGCAGAGGTTAACGAACATTTATTGGACCAACTTAACACCTTGAAATCACAGGCATCAGTCAGACTGAGAGGCAGCATACTGATAAGATCAAGTTTTCTTTACAAATCTATGAGCCCCTGTACAAAAATAAAGTATAAAAGGGGCAAACAGAAATACTTGTTTCTTCCCAATCCCAGGGCTGCTTCTGAGGTCACGTTCAGCATAGATTTAGAGAAGTCCAAGAGGCACTCTAAATTATGCAGATATTTACAGTACTAGGAGGACCCTTCTTCAGTTGGACGTCAGGAAAAAAAATCGTTAACATTAGCTCTGCACCTGCATGAGTCTTCCCTATGCAAGCAAAGCTTCCGGCTGAGTTTATGGCAGCCTTGGGGCAGACCCAGGAGTCCCGGGCTTGCTCTGTGCTTCCTGGGACCGCTTCACAGAGCTCATGGGGACGTGTGGTTCAGCTGTACTTAAAGCCTGGGGGGGTCCCAAGTTAATCTTTTGCCACTGAAGGTTCCTACAAGGAAAACAGTCTGTGGCACAGAGGAGGCAGGACAGTATGCTAACTAACTGATGTGCTTTACAGTTTTCATCTCTTGATGAAAGGCTATACAGCATGAATAAAAGAAACAAAGCTCTCCCAAGTTAAGTCTTTCTACTGCGTAATATTAACTGAATGGTAGCTCCACTTATGAAAATTGTATTAGTTCCCACTGAAATCACCACTTATTGTCATCTACATAAGGCAGAAGCACCCTCATGGGCGTTATAGGTTTTCTTTCCTTGCATGCTGGACACACAGGAACTCCAGGAAATTCACATTAACAGAGTCAAAAGTGTGTAGTGAAAACATTTATGGAGGACTATACCCGAATTATCAAAACTACTTTACCTGTTTAATGTCATAAACATTTGAGATGAAGAATGTGTCACTGAAGTCAGATGCCAATGCTTACCAGAGAAGTTTGTATTTTTAATGTCAGAAACACTCCACTGCTTGGTTTTCAGTAGGTCTTCCCATCTTTGTGCTTTACTGGGAAAAGAGGTAGTTTTGAGAGTGAACGAACCCGCCACTTTGATGAGCTGAGCTAGCGTGTAATACTGTCATTGCAACAGCTGACCTACATGAACATCCGCTGAGGCTCATCCAGGGCTAAAATAACAGAGCATGACTACCTGAAAAATTACCTCTTACTCACGGAACAGTTCACAGTTTGCACCTATCCCCTTTTACAGGGGCTAAATTCAGAATCGATGAGCAGCTACTATTACTCTGATAGGTTCCCGCTTACTCACTGGCTTCCTTATGTGAGGCCACACAGATAGTTTCTCACCGGTTCGTTTCCAGTACTCCACAAACTACAAACTCAAGGGACTGGGTTCCAGTACTTGTTCTGGGATGCAGCCACAGAACCGTGATTCCAGCTGTAGTGTCAGTGGGTTTGGTTCAGCTGGTGGGGCAAAGCGAGGGATCAAGTCCCCTTCTGCGCCGCAGGCTGCAAGTTGTGCTGGGAATGCTGCACAAAATAAAGACCGTGCCTGACCTGGCTGGATGGGATGTCTTGCTGGACCTAGATCTCCCCTGAGGATTTTACAAGAATAGAGACTTGACCACTCAACCTGCAGTAATTACCCCTATGATAAAGGTTCAGCCATGAGAACCTTTTCTGATTACACGGGCAGTGGTCCCAAACAACTGGGACAGCCCACATATCAATTATAGCTGATAGTTCAACTTTGAGGATAAATCCTTTGAGAACGCTGTACCATTTTAATATAAACACTAAACTTCACGCTATACAACAGCATTGCCAACCGAGCTTTGCAGGCAAATCATTTTAAGGAACGCTGTATTTCTGACACCTAAAAAGAGGTGGCAATGCTTGCTTCTGTTAACCACTTTCAGAAAAAAATGCAAACCATGTGGGCCAGTGAGAGCATGAGGAAGGGAAACAAAACACCAGGTCAGTGCATGGGTAGATTTTCTTACTTGGCTCTGCTCTAACTCTAAATTGGTCGAACTTGTGCTGGTACAGGCAGAGCAGAGCCCCTGGAACAGACTATGGGCTGCGCCCCTGCAAGGGCCTTCCCTCAACAGACTTGAAGAAACCTTTTCTCCCTGCATGAGTCACTGGTTTGTTCTTGAAACTCCCTGCGATGAAATGAAGGACCCAAAAGCATTCAATTGTTGAACACATAAAAGGAAGTATATTTAAAATAAAAAAAATTGGTCAGACTGTAGAGTCAATTACCATTTTTAAAGGAATTTACAGGGCTGTTGTAGATGAGACTTTTGGAATAGTCAGTTTATCGCGATGCCTAAACTGGTTTCTTCATTGCACAGTATTTTCTTTTAAAATGTGTGCATTTTTAAACAATTACATACATATTAAAAATCAGCATTTCTTTGCTTAAACTTAATTAAAACGTTAATACTCTCAGACAACACAGATCTGAAATGGTGAAACCAGTAATTGCCCCCTCCCACCTTACAACAAATTAAATTGAGACAAAATTACAAACACATTTCACTACATGATTATTATTAATAAAAATCAGGGTTTTTTTTATAAAGTTGCCCAAAATGCAAGGGATGTGCATAGGTTTACAACTTAGTCAGAATAATATTTTACTTTATTCCCTTGGGTACATGTTCCCATGAACGGAATGTACTTTGCTGTAGATTACAGGTTTTATCAACACAGATACACCAACGGCATGAACGCTTGCGACTGTCCACATGCATTAAGAGTCAAGACCCAATTTCAAATTTCTAAACGTTTTACAGAGTTCTTCAAAGAGACAGTATCACATTAGCTGGATGTTACACAGAAGTACTTAAAAATACTATCCTAGGAAAAAAAAAAGCGAAAAAAGGCCTTTAAAATTTATGAATTTGTTTCGTAACCACTAGACTAATTACTTCAAATAAATAAAGGAAAGCAAAGTATTCCAATCCATAAAATCAGACTCTAAAAAGAATGTAGTGTTCCACCCCCAAGGTAAGGTAACAGAATCATATTATTATTACTATTAAAATAGATTATAGAAAGCAGCATCTATTTTGTGCAGTTTTCAGGGGCCCTTGAAATAAAAAGCTATGATTTCCAAAAATATAACATTCCAAAGGACTGAATAATACATACATTTAAAGATACGTTTTATTAAAGTTTAGGAGAAATGATTAAAAAAAAGATACTGTCTCTTTAAATTAGTGTTTAAATTTTTTTCCCCCCTCCTCCTATCTATTCGGACATGACAATAATTATATTTTAGGTCACACTACATCTAGGTAGTCTCTAGGGGCCAAGACCTGTTGACACAAGGTCAATAACGAAGAGGTTTTCCATGTATGAGGTGGTTCCCAGTAATGACAGATTTTTTTTTTTTTTTCCCCAATGCTCTCGTGACCGGTCTAGTAGACCCAGGAGACCGGGACCCACTGTGAGGCTGTACACACAAGCTCGATGGCTTCCTCCAGGTGCCTGATAGTTTCATCAATTTCGTTGTTGATAATTGTTAGGTCAAAGTAGTGTGCATATGTTCTCTGTAAGATTTCAGACTCCTTCTGCAGGCGCTGAAGAGATTCGTCCTGGTCGGCGGTCAGGAAAGAAAATGGGAGAGAGAGAAGTTGGATCCTTTCGTACCCTTCTACAACAGCTTTCTAACTGTTGCTTACAGAGAATCAGGCAAAAAAGCCTTAGGGAGGCTTGGGTGGTTTAGATCCCCCACCTACATCTACGGAAATCACACGGGAGAAATGGCACAATTTCCCTCTTGAAGCTGACACTCAAACAACACTCGGTTATTGGCATTACTTGAGACAAAACACAAGTCTAGCATTAAAAAAGCAAGGCAGAGGATGGAAGCTTAGAAAAGCAGCATAAATATGAGCAAAGGAGACCATATATGAATAAAATGTACAAAGTGCACGAATACGAGCTATTGGGGCTATGTCCAGGTAAGAAAACGAGAAACAGGAGAGGATATATTGTCAGGTATCAGCTGTTCCCAGTTTTGGTAATGTTTTCTGTTCAACATCAGTCTTCTATGTCTACTTCCTTCAATTATCATTTACTGACAAGGAAGTTCGCACCCCGCATTGCTCTGCGGTTCCTATTTCAGAGCACGCCATTTCCAGCACCTCTTAGTGGGAGACCCTGAAGACAAGCCATGCAGCCCATGCTCAAGAAGGGCCGGTGACAGCAGGCTGGTGCTCTCCATGGCTTTGGGCCATCGTCCTTACAGTAACGAGCGCATCCTACTGTGTGGGTGCGCTACCAGACTCTGTGCAGCCAGCGACCCTACAGCAATGGGCTCTGCCTTTCTGAGAGAGCGGGACTGCAAAAGGCTTCTTTCTAGGACTCTGCAGCAATTCTGAGTTTGAATTATCTTCCTGCAAATTCCCTTGGAGGTTAAAAAAAAAATCATTTGCTGTTTTCAGGAACCTTGAAATAGCCACAGGAAAGTCATCAAGTCCTTCCCACCCCACAGGTTTGGGGTGGATATGAAGCAAAATTACATATGAACAGTATAGACTCCTGCTGCTCTGTAGGATCTATAGGGTCAGCTACTTGATTAATCAACTGGGATACGCTTTATTATAATGGAGTTTTAGGCTGCAGGAAGTATAGACGCAGTGCCTATAGCTGTTTTCACAAGAAATTATTCTGGGAACAGAATTTTATCTGCCTAATAAGAGACTCCTCCCCTCCCCTTTCTTCTGTTTAAACTTTCCAAGTATTTGTAATTACAGTGATGAGCAGCTGTGGGACAGCAGCTTTCAGGTCCTCTGGAGGGAACAACCTGCTCTGAGACAGTTCTCCTTCCCTGCAGCTACGAAACCAGCCACTTCTGGAGGAGAAGTTCAGTACCAAAGTTACAGTTCTGCTTCTCTCCTGAAGCTGCAGCCTCATATGGTGGGAGGGTGTGTGTGTGTCACCTTCACTTGATAATCACCACAAATTTCATTCAAAGTCAGACAAATAGTCCTCACATGTGCTTCTGTACAAGGGATGCTCCTTGTACGGACCATTATGCATCGCCAGTGATGCCTGGAACTTCCGTAGAAAGTATCAGTGCATGCAAATTGACTTTATACTATTAACAAATTGTACAATATGGATCGATACTAAGATTAAATATTTTTGTGGAACACTTCACATGGCCCAGCGTCTTAGAGCCAAAACCCTAATTAGGTAAATGGTCAATTTCTCAGAGATTACAGAAGAGACATCAATTTATATCAGCAGAGGACCTAAACATTTCTGCTTAAATTGAGCGACAAAAGAAAAAAAAAAAATCATACTTGTTAAGCAGAGTATTTTCAGTGCTTTAAACATATCTAGCTAAGATTAATTTTATATTTAAAGCCAGTCTTTGCAAAATCACATTGCACCTTTAAAAGAGTTTTAATCTCACGGAACAAACAGTACCCGAAAAATTCCTGGGAAGCCTTAGAACTGTTAAGTCATACGTAGCATTTTAACTGCTATTTGGTTTTCCCATCACTGTCATCTTTACCTACAGTACGAGAACGAACTTTTCTCACTAAAGCATGTATCTTACTGTGACTGGCAATAAAAATCTGAAAAACTTACAGCTTCTCCAAATGATAAGAGGAGTTAATGAGGTGAGTTGCTATGCTGGACCATATTCTCACCAATAAGAGGGGCCGGTGGGGAATGTGAAGCTCGAGGGCAGCCTTGGCTGCAGTAATCATGAAATGATGGAGTTCAAGATCCTCAGGGCAGCGAGGAAGGCGCACAGCAAGCTTGCTACCCTGGACTTCAGGAGAGCAGACTGCGGCCTCTTCAGGGACCTGCTTGGTAGAGTCCCATGGGATAAAGGCCTGGAGGGAAGAGGGGCCCAAGACAGCCGGTTAATATTCAAGGATCACCTTCTCCAAGCTCAGGAGCAATGCATCCCAACAAAGTGGAAGTCAGGCAAAAACGCCAGAGGGCCTGCATGGAGGAACAAGGAGCTCCTGGACAAACTCAAACGTGAAAAGGAAGCCTACAGTGGGTGGAAGCAAGGACAGGCAGCCTGGGGGGAATACAGAGAAATTGTCTGAGCAGCCAGGGATCAGGTTATGAAAGCTAAAGTCCTGATAGAATTAAATCTTGCCAGGGACGTCAAGGCAACAAGAAAAGCTTCTACAGGTATGTCAGTGATAAAAGGAAGACTAGAGAAAATGTGGGCCCTCTCCAGAAGGAAACAGGAGACCTGGTTACCTGGGATATGGAGAAGGCTGAGGTACTCAATGACTTTTTGTCTGAGTCTTCAGCGGCAAGCTCTCAGGCCACACTGCCCAAGTTGCAGAAGGAAAAGGCAGAGATGGGGAGAACAAAGAACCACCCACTGTAGGAGAAGATCAGGTTCGAGACCATCTAAGGAACCTGAAGGTGCACAAGTCCACGGGACCTGATGAGATGCATCC
>VZSC01000557.1:36756-80021 GCA_013398225.1 Steatornis caripensis
AAAAAAAAAATCATACTTGTTAAGCAGAGTATTTTCAGTGCTTTAAACATATCTAGCTAAGATTAATTTTATATTTAAAGCCAGTCTTTGCAAAATCACATTGCACCTTTAAAAGAGTTTTAATCTCACGGAACAAACAGTACCCGAAAAATTCCTGGGAAGCCTTAGAACTGTTAAGTCATACGTAGCATTTTAACTGCTATTTGGTTTTCCCATCACTGTCATCTTTACCTACAGTACGAGAACGAACTTTTCTCACTAAAGCATGTATCTTACTGTGACTGGCAATAAAAATCTGAAAAACTTACAGCTTCTCCAAATGATAAGAGGAGTTAATGAGGTGAGTTGCTATGCTGGACCATATTCTCACCAATAAGAGGGGCCGGTGGGGAATGTGAAGCTCGAGGGCAGCCTTGGCTGCAGTAATCATGAAATGATGGAGTTCAAGATCCTCAGGGCAGCGAGGAAGGCGCACAGCAAGCTTGCTACCCTGGACTTCAGGAGAGCAGACTGCGGCCTCTTCAGGGACCTGCTTGGTAGAGTCCCATGGGATAAAGGCCTGGAGGGAAGAGGGGCCCAAGACAGCCGGTTAATATTCAAGGATCACCTTCTCCAAGCTCAGGAGCAATGCATCCCAACAAAGTGGAAGTCAGGCAAAAACGCCAGAGGGCCTGCATGGAGGAACAAGGAGCTCCTGGACAAACTCAAACGTGAAAAGGAAGCCTACAGTGGGTGGAAGCAAGGACAGGCAGCCTGGGGGGAATACAGAGAAATTGTCTGAGCAGCCAGGGATCAGGTTATGAAAGCTAAAGTCCTGATAGAATTAAATCTTGCCAGGGACATCAAGGCAACAAGAAAAGCTTCTACAGGTATGTCAGTGATAAAAAGAAGACTAGAGAAAATGTGGGCCCTCTCCAGAAGGAAACAGGAGACCTGGTTACCTGGGATATGGAGAAGGCTGAGGTACTCAATGACTTTTTGTCTGAGTCTTCAGCGGCAAGCTCTCAGGCCACACTGCCCAAGTTGCAGAAGGAAAAGGCAGAGATGGGGAGAACAAAGAACCGCCCACTGTAGGAGAAGATCAGGTTCGAGACCATCTAAGGAACCTGAAGGTGCACAAGTCCATGGGACCTGATGAGATGCATCCGTGGGTCCTGAAGGAACTGGCGGATGAGGTTGCTAAGTCACCATCCATATGTTTTGAGAAGTCGCGGCAGTCTGGTGAAGTTCCCACTGACTTTAAAAGGGGAAACATAACCCCTGTTTTAAAAAGGGGAAAAAAGGAAGACCTGGGGAACTACAGGACAGTCAGCTTCACCGCTGTGCCTGGCACAGTGATAGAGCAGATCCTCCCAGAAACTATCCTAAAGCACGTGGAAAATAAGGAGGTGATTGGTGACACTGACAAATGCCTGACAAATTTGGTGGCCTTCTATAATGCAATTACAGCATTGGTGGACAAGGGAAGAGCAACTGACCGTCATCTACCTGGGCTCATGCAAAGCATTTGACACTGTCCCACGCGACATCCTTATCTCTAAATTGGAGAGACACGGATGGACCACTCACTGGATAAGCATGCTCGCAGCCCAGAAGGCCAACTGTATCCTGGGCTGCATCAAAACAAGAGTGACCAGCAGGTCAAAGAAGGTGATTCTCCCCCTCTTCTCCGCTCTCGTGAGACCTCACCAGGAGTACTGCGTTCACCTCTGGGGCCCCCAACATAAGAAGGGCATGGACCTGTTGAAGCGAGTCCAGAGAAGGGCCACAAAGATGATCAGGGGGCTGGAGCACCTCCTTTCTGAGGACAGGCTGAGAGAACTGGGGTTGTTCAGCCTGGAGAAAAGGCATCTTTGGGGACACCTTATAGCCTTCCAGTACCTGAAGGGGGCCTACAAGAGAGCTGGAGAGGGACTTTTTACAAGGGCAGGTAGTGATAAGATGAGAGGTAACGTTTTTAAACTGAAAAAGGGTAGATTTAGATTAGATATTAGGAAGAAATTCTTCACGATGAGAGTGGTGAGACACTGGAACAGGTTGCCCAGAGAAGTTGTGATGTCCCCTCCCTGGAAGTGTTCAAGGCCAGGCTGGATGGGGCTTTGAGCAACCTGGTCTAGTGGAAGGTGTCCCTGCCCATGGCAGCTGGGTTGGAACTAGGTGATCTTTAAGGTTCCATCCAACCCAAACCATTCTATGATTCTATGATCTCATCTTAAAAAAAACAACCGGTAGGTACAGAAGAATGAATACTAATATTTACCTTGCACACATAGATGTCAAAAAACTAAGAGTTTCAAAAATTCATTAAATTTTAGTATTTTTCTGACTTAGCTTCTCCTAGATCCAACTTTATTGGGATCAAAGTGGGTCGTATTTTGGAATATCTGAATTTCCTAGCCTGTTGGAATTCTAAAGCATTACTTCTTTCATATACTTTTAGGAGCAGTAGTAAGTTTGGAATAGGCCATTGCAGCAGTTTTAAATTAGGTTCAAACTTTCTCAAGTTCTGGAAAAAGAAAAGAGATTACAGTTCCTGATTTTTGTTTTATTCTGGGACCAAATTTCACCTGTGTTTGTGACAGAGTATCTATTTGTACATTCAAAACCACATCAGACTTGGCTATGTGTTTCCTCTGTGTCTCTAAGTATTAAATGCCAAAATTAATCTTTGAAACAAACATTTCCTCAACATTTTTGCTGTAGTAAGTTCCTCTCAGTTTCTCTAAAAATTCTCAATTAAATTTTAAATAGTGATCACCCCAGATTATTCTCCAAGAAGAATATTCTCCAGCAGTTGTGCTCTCAATAGTGTTAAAGAAAGAACATATTTACAAAATGTTCAGCTAGCTGCAGACAGACAAATGAATGGCCACAACTTCAGTAATTTGACATTTGGGAGCAGAACATCTGTCTTTTCTTCTTCACTCAGCAATCATACAACAGGCATTTTATGCGGGTCCAGTTGCAGTGTGTCCATTATTGGAAGACACTTTTCTTTCCTATGACTAGAATTCAGTTCACTTTCCTAATCTTGTCTGCTTCTCCACCACAGCTGGGACAGAAAGGAGTAAAACATGGCTTTTATCCATGAAATCTCTCCCACGTACATAACGGCCACAAGTGATATCTTCAGCCTCTGAGGGCTGGGTTTTTTTGGCCTTAAAGAACATAGGACAATAGCTACAACTTGTGACAGTCAAAGCACAGCCTAACAAATTACTAATATTCTATTCTAAGTCTGTGAACAATGTATAAACACACCATCAGGCCTTTGCTAATTTTGCTCCAACAGAAAAAAATTATCCTCAATTTAAACAGCTGGCGGACTACAAACTTCTTAAGAAAAAAATCGTTCCATTCTTTGGCTGTAGAAAGGGAGGAAGCATAGCTAAAATTTAGAACAATTTGGCTCAACAAAGATTTACGCATGGCTCAATAAAGATTTAGATCAAAAAAGCAGAGCCTGTCAACTCCTCTTTGCTGCTGTCTGGGCAATGGGAGGTAGAAAACAGCTGGAGGAAAGAGGAACTACTCCAATGTTTCCTGATATGCTCTCTCCTCTCTCTTAGCACAGCAATAATCTGATTTAAGTTTCCTTTGTGATTAGACAGATGGGTACACTCTGGGAGATTTCCTATATGATTTAAATTGGTTTTGTGCTTTGCAGAATTGCTCATAGTGCATTGCTGTATTCACTTGGAAAGCATAATATTTTGTCTCCTAACTCTTGCTGTGTGGTCCTTGATTACCGAGATACTTTGTGTGGTCTATGATAGACTAAAGTGTCTCAAGAGAGATACTTTTAAGATCAGGCCTCTGCACTGATTTTACCACAAAGTTCAGATGTACAGCTGTAAGAGTAGAAATTTTACTCTCTCATTTTTTTTTACTAGCAGATAATTTTATGCAGATATCTGAAGTCATTATCACATTAAATTTTTATTCCAATGGCGAAAGTAATGTTGAATGGGAACGAGCATATCTACATTCTAAAACTACTGAAATAACCAGGACTACCTTGTCAGCCCCTAGCTGGTACTTACAGGCAATTTTCTGCACCATTTTGGCAGCTATGTACAATTAGTACGAGCGCAGGAAAATGAAAAGAAAAGCAAAGATGAAATTTAAGAAAACATAAGGGGGGGAAAAAGGACAGTCATTAACAGAAGTGTTCTCAAAAAGCATAAGTAAAATAAACAGAGCAGGATAAGAGGATAAACAGAAAGGGATACTCATTATGCGAATGAACCTTTCAAAAAGGAAGCATGAATGGGAAATATGGAACACACATTCTCCACGCTTGTTTGCTGCCTTGCAAGCTGTTAATACGCAGACACAATTTGCATATCTCCCCTCACGCAGCCCAGTAAACCTTGGAAAATAGGATCCTGTATTCGGGTAACATCTGTTGCTATTACCATTTCCTGCCCCTCCCTTTCCTTAGGTTTAATTGATTCATAAATTAGCATGCTTTATAAGTGTGGCCTCAGTTCAGCAATTCATGTGCCTGAGTGAAACCCTGTGTGCACAAAGACTTTAGTCACAAGAGCTTAAAATAAAGACACAGTCTTACAGCATGAATGCAAATATTTAGAACATAATACTTTACTTCTACTAATGCTTCTTTGGTATGAACAAGTATTTCCCCTCCATTGCTATAAAAGGTGCACTCTTCCCAGTGTACCATGGAAAACATTTTCTCCCACATATGAACTGTCCCAAATGTCTCTGTATTATATCCTACAGCTGGAAGATTAAAAGTAAAGTACCACTGGCAGATGAGCGAGGACAAGCCAGACAATTGCAAAATGCAGGCAATTACATAATTCCACAGGGTACCTGGCTGCCTGAGCACTGCTATAAGCACAATGCTTGCCTGACACATCCTAAGAATGATTACAATTATTTTTGAAGTGATGCCATGCAATTTGCTTGCACAAAGGCAAATTCAGCCCAGAATACAAAATTTTAGTATTTTCTCAAGATTGTACTGATTTACAGCATACACTAGCACCAGCAGTTAGACAAACTGTCACTTCACTTAAAGTTGCAAATCGTGATGTTCTGAGAGATCGTCCTCTGTACGCTTGTGACGTTTAACAGTTAGGGTACAGGTCCGTAAGACACAGCGAAACGATGTAACTTCCTGCTGCGAAAGTTAAAAGAACCTTCCTCCCCCTCCCATTTCTCTTCCTGGCTGTATGCTTTCACTGCTTGTTCTGGCACTGGCGCTTGTCAGAGCCTTTGTGAGCTGCTTGAAAACTGACAAAAATCCAATTTAGAGCTAAGTAGCTCACCAAACGATCTGGTGAGAGCCATGGCCAGCGCAGACTGGCAGTATATGTCTCAGAAGCAAGTTAGAGAGAATCACTCCCTTCAGCAACAGCGAAGTTGCCAGTGAAATTGCAGCTCGAGGACAATATTATTCACACTCCACTTAGTATTGTAATAATAATTCAAGGTATTTACATTTAAATATGTTTGTCTTGTTCCTTATTTTCCCGCAAGCCTCTGTACTGATGCCGTATTTTCATACTTATGATATTGTAATTACATTTCTATAGAAACAGGCTGTAGAGACAGGGCTTCTGACTTTATTTTTGCGTGATCAAGGAGACATCTAGGAGATTTGGAACAGATTCATGGTCAAATCCAATTGATTAAATACCTTAATATCATGGTTTAAAAAAGGCTGAGCAGATAAGTGTTTGTATAAATACTGTTTGCCCTGTTGTGAGCTAAATCCAGAGTTGCTTGATATCACCCTTGAAATCAGTAGCAATCTGCAGAGCCCATACTCTATAAAAACTAAGCAGGAAATTCAAGATGTGGACCTCCATGAACACTTAACATTATTCCACAAGCAATTACCCCTTTGGTCAAAGCTTCCAATTCTCAGAGAACAGTATCTGACATTAATAAGCCTATTTCTGATAGACATTTGCTGTATAGAAAAAAATCTAAAAGATCAAGCTGGGGTGACAGCACAGTCACACACCTCCATTTCTTCAGTTCAGGACAGCTGTGATCTAGTGCTAGCATTGCAACTCAGAATCGAGTAATTTGTGCTAATGATTTGTCAAGAATTTGGAAATGGATCTTTGAGCTAGGGCAGGGAATGAAATAAAAGAATATGTATTTTTAGAATACATCATGGGGATCCTTCAACTTGAAGTTCGTATTTTGATTTTAAAAAAATCAGTTAATAAACCATAATAAATATATGTCAATCAAATTAATAATGCTGCCATACAACTGTCTTTCTTCCTCTCCGTTTACAAACAAGAAAACAAGGAATCTTATCTGCATATTTGAATCTCACCCTTAATTCTGTCTCTGATAGGACATTAGGTTGCAACATGCCATACCTCATTAATGCCTGGGGTAATTGTAGGTGCAGCAATAAAAACAACAAAAGGAGCAAACTCTGCAGTTCTCAGGACCTTCAATGCCTAGATGAAAAAAAAAAAGGATACTTTAGAAGAATCCCCCAACAATCAGTGTGAAATAAGTTTAGTCACACAAGCAAAAGATATCAAATAGTGATTTACCAATGCTGGTATTTGTTTTTAACTGATCTGGAGTAAAGACCTTAGTAATACAGACACTTAGCTTTTTGCATGATTTTATATTTTTGGTGGTCAAACCATATATTTATCCTTAATTAAAATGAGTTTTCAATACAATGAAAGATTTAGCATTTTCAGAGGCTCTTCCTGTATAGTCTCAAAGAGTGCAGAATTCTGTTTGCATTTAAACTGAATGATTAATGTCGGGTAAAAAATTTCAGTCATGCCATAAATAGGGAAAAGAGCCAACTATATTTTAGAAGAAATATTGATTAGAACACCATTTTTTGACAGACTTTTTCTACCTACCAACACTTTTATTATTACGATTTTCTGAAACAAATGAAAATGTGATGTGAGGGGTTCAAAGTTTTAAAAAAGTAAGCACAGTGAATTTTTAAAAAAGTGAGCATAGCACTAATGTAGTAAATGCAGCACCAATCCCCTGAACCAAATCTATGCAAAAGAAAAGAGTTCTCATTAAAAAGTTGACTTAGTCATATCATACTGTGTGACACAGAGCTGCCATAAATGAAACTTTGGTACAGATCCAAGCTAGGCTGAAGTGCAGGACAGCAAGTAAACATACCTCAGCTGAACTCAAATAGATGGGTGAGATAAAGTAGGACTACTAAAGGTCAGTCTTTGTTTTGCTCCTTCCGTTTCCTGTCTTCTCCAAAGTTTTTTCTTTTTCTTTAAAACAAACAAACAACCCCTCTCCCTCCATCTTTTTCCCAAGCTAAGTAAGTTTTCATCTCTACTGCTTGAAACCCACCTATATATATCATCTAAGCCAACCTCCTCTAAACAAGAGATAAACCCCATATGTGAAAGTCGTGAAAACTCACATAACTAAGAGTATCCAAGGGAAACAGGCAAGTGGTGTAAGATAACTACGAGTATGTCCACAAACAGGCTGGCCTTAATGAGCTGAGATGGATGCATGAGGAAGCTGGATAAGAAAGAGGCTTGCTAGACACATGCTGGAGGAATTGTAGTAGAGGTGGCCGTTACCAAATATAATGCTGTTCTCCCCCAAAACTGTTAAATATGGGATTTTATTTTTCAGAACAGCACCACACCTGCATACTGTGTGAACTGCCATAAACAATTTAGTCAGGTATCTTATTTCTGTTATGAAATTCTTAAAGAATTTGAACTTCTTGAATCCATTCATAAAGAAGAAAGAAGGCAGAAGATTTAAGTAGACAACACTGGTCACAATTTGAATTTGTCATTCCTCCCATTTCCTTCAATCTGCTAGAATAATATAAACATCACATTTGTCCATATTAATGTTTTTCCACTTAACAAAACCTACAAACACATCCCTGTGAATTGAAAGTTATGACTACATGGATGTTTCAAAGCAAATGCATCAGAATTTTCCACTGAAGATTTTATAGAATGAATGAAGAAGCTATTCACATTTCCCAAGAGCCTGATTTTCCTTCCTGCCCTCTTCCGAAAAGTATAATGCCACAACACAGAAAGGAGATTATAAAGTAACAACACTGATCTGGTCATTGTGCAAACAGGATCAATACTGGTGATTGACCACAAATGTTTCTGACCATGCTCAACAGTGATACAGAGCCAAGAGTCAGTTTGGAAAAAGATTACCCTCTAGTACAGCATCAAAGAGAAATTTTTGAAAATATTGAAACATTACTGCTGGCAGGCAATGACAATCACTAGTTTTGATACGTTTCACTGGGCATGAGGCTAATACAGTAAAAAGTTACATGGCAAGTAGATTTTTCAAGCTACAGTGGTTGCATACCAAGCTAAACTACGAATTTGTTTCTGCTGTATCTGTATGTTCTTCTAACCAGATGATTACCAGAATTCTACTTCACGGATTGATACCTTGGTGTTCCAGGGACTTTTGCTCTACACTACTGTATATGTTACTTATCTAGCACGTAATCAATTAAACCCCCCCCAACAAATTTATCTCAATAACATAATGTTGAAGGATTTGTGATGAGTCCCATTTTCATATAATTCTAATTAGTTACCTGAGGTTCTACATCAAGTATTGCAATTAGTCCCTGCTCATGGATCTTTCGTATTGTTTCCAGTTTTGTCCCATACATTGCATCCTCATGGCTGCCATATTCCAAATATTCATTGTTTGATATATCCTGCATCATTTGGTCATGTGATACAAAGTAGTAATTTTTCCCATTTTCTTCATCTTTCTTTGGAGGTCGTGTTGTGTCTGAAAATACAAAATATTTTTAGTACAAAAGCAGTATTTAGCTTATATATGGCTTTTTCTTTGGTTTATCAATACTTATTCACTGAACGATGACCTCTCAAATCACAAAGCATTCCCCGAACTCCACATCCAACTTAAGGCCTACCTCAAAAGCTACTCCTACCACAGTTTTGTAAAAGAATGCAGAAAATGCAGTAAAACCCATCCCAGAGAGCTAGACAGAATGAATTCAATTATCTAAAGTCATCTGAAAGACAGATCAGGTTCCCATAATACTTAAAGTGTATGTCATATATTTAATATAATCTATTTATATCACTAACATAAAGAAGGAATGTGTGTCTACAAACACTAGCGTAAAGTCCTATTTGAAATGCCCCAAATGCCTTAAATCTGAAACATCCATATAGGACTATCAGGTATAACACAGGAATTAAAGGAGATCGTTGCTCTTCAGGAGTAGGGCTGGAAGTCAGGTGATGTCTGAAACAGGCATCTAAACATCATACTGATGCGTAAGCACCTGAATGACATCCTGATTTGCAGTCTAGTCTTTTTAGTCTTCTTACATAATCAGTGAAGTAATGTCAGTGCTTCCACAGAGCAGCAATCGAATGCACGCAATCTAAGGCATGGTTATCATAGGTCAGCTTCTACCTCCCCACAGCAATACAGTTAATACTTGAGAGAGACTGGGTGAAAAGCTTACTGTAAAACATTTGTTACTCTTTTAGTTCTTTGTAATGGAGAATATATTTGCCGGGTTACTACTCCCTTCCCTCCATATAATCTTGTCTGTATTGAATAACATGGGTACAATGTACCTCACACATTCCTGGCACTGCACTTTTCAAGTGTCTAATCCAGGATTTTAGTGTCTAGATATAAAGAGTAGTATGACAAACAGTGCAGTTTCACATTGCTGCTGGGGTGGTCTAATGGCTCATGCTTTCAAAAAGACTAGGTCTTGCTGTTTTCATTTTGCTGGCACCGGTCTTTGTCTAACTCCTGAGTGAGGAAGCCCAGGGAATTTAAATCAGCAGCCGACCAATCCTTCTCCCATTCCACACAGGTTTACAGTTAAGTCGTAAAAGTAGTACTTTTTAGCCACAACAAAATCCTTATAGGTAGAAAAACTCCTAGGTGCAATTTTAAAGTAAAGCCCTAACAAAGTATAAAGGAAATGAAATTAATGCATAACGGTCTTTGATGTCACTTCTGAGTCATGTATGATGTTTCTGAAGGCAGCCCGAAATAGAGTGCACAGAGTTAGCTGCTGGATGCTTGTTTCAGAATGCCTAGCCTGAGGAAAAAGGGTGCGTCTCCAAGAGATCATGTGGTAGGATATGCAATTTCTGCCATGGCATTGATAGAGATTGTCATGAAGGGAAAATACTCCTGTGCTCTTTGTAACAACCCACTTGTAAGCAGTGAAGTCTATTGCATTTTCTTTTTCTTATCATCATCTCTGGAAACTTGAAGTTATTTTAGTATAATACCAGCCCTCAAGTGTGAAAAGTAGTTTAAAACATTCAGATAAGGTATACATTAAAGGTTTCCTCTAAATCCAGTTTATATTTCTTCTCACAGGAATTATACACAGTTTTAAATGTCAAGGCTGTTCCAGTCTTACCTGAACTGTAAATGTGAAATCAGCACAGAAAAATGGAAAATGTTTTAGCCTTCATTCGAAATTAACAAACATTTGAAGTACAGAGAAGTGTGCTTAACAAGAAGTTTTGTGAATACTAAGAAACATTCAATGTACTTCCTACCTCTCCCTCTGAAAAAAACAAAGAAGAAATACACCCAGTCCTATCACAGTTCCCACCTCTAAGATAGGATTTGTCTCTGTAGAACTGAACACATGTAGTAGTACAATGCGTGTGTTGTCAAGGATGATACAAACAATTTTGCAGGACACTGGAAATTGCTACTTACGAGGAATGGGGTAAGCAAATCTGTCCGGGTGTTTTGTGATGAGTGTGTTTTTTATGTGTCTTCTTCCAACACCATGTGCACCTAATCCACAACATAAAAATGAATTACAAATTTTCCACCAGAAGGGGTTCAAAACTATGCTGTTATGTTCAGAATAATAACTCAAAATTACCTAGTAAGACTAGTGTTTTCCTTTTGAATGCTGGCAGTTTTACTACTTCTTCATATGTGACGAGATCTAATTGATCAAACACTAAAACACAAAAGAAACCCCCACAGGGATAAGAAAAAAAAAGCATATTAAGGGTGATAATTAATTATGCTACAAATTATAATTCTAGCAAGTTTTAGATTTACAATACAGAGTAAAATGTTATGGAAAAGAAAACCATTTTGTTATGCAATTTTAACACAAGTGTTCATTTAAAAAACTGTTAAAAAGCAGTAACAAAGCTACTGAAATGCTCAGGAAAGTTTGCGTGTCCTTTCATGCAGTATTCAGCAGACCACAAAAATTAGCTAAAATGGCATGCCATTCACGTTTGCATTCCTAAGAAATAGCAATACTAAAGAAAAATTTGTAGACGGTGACCAACATGAATACAATATGAGAACATCTATTTACACTAAAGATAGGGATACTTTCGTAATCATGTTTTAAGAAGATCTATGAGGAATGTACAGAGTGTTAACAGTTTGCGGTATTTATTCTTCAAAACTACCACCATATTAATTGTAATTAGAGTTCCCTTTAAACACACGTGCTAGTTAAAGTGACATGCTTTTAAAACTTGTGACAGAATGAAGAATTCTAATGAAAAGTGATGGCATTACATAAAAGAACCTCCACCATATTTAGGGAAAAATTGTAAAGGTATTATTTCAGAAATAATTTCAACTGCAGTTGAAATTGGATGAATTTCATCATGCCTATCAATCTATTGTCAATTGCCAAGGTATAGAATGATTGACAAATCAAGTTTTGTTCATTAAAAACAGCTTAATCCTCCTGCGCCAATAACACATCATCTCTGGCAAGTCTTGCAGAATTCTAATGAAAAAAGAAGCCAGGAGGCAGTTAATTATATTTATAAAGATTACAGCAATCAGCAATTGTGAGCAGAATAACTAACAAGAGTTTTCAGTTCTGTATTTACGCATGCTATAAAAAGAAGGGAGGAGACGTTGCATCTGAAGTATGGGGTCTTTGAGTGTTTCCAAGTCCTAAGCTGGTATATTCACCTCAGCTACATCCCATCCATCTTTGAGGATGGGTCTGGATATATCCCTCTACCTCCCCCCTACCCAAAACCACTTAGGAAAGTAGGCAGTGGAGGGAGCTTTAGTTTGCTTACTCCAGAAGTCCCCAGCCACCAAGACCAGCATTAAGAATGTGGAGCCTACCAGATAGCACATGCTCTTTGTACTAAAGTCCCAGTTAAAGCAGCAAAGGATTTAACTTAAGGTATTTCTTTTTATAGGGCAGATTTTTCAATTCAACGGCAGTCTTTTTATCCTAGAGAAAAAATACAACTACTTCAATTTGGTCAAACTACAAATTAGTCAACTGACATACTCAACTCTTTAAGACCTGGAAAAGATACAGATATGAAAACTTCCTAGTCCATTTGAAGCATTTTGAATTTCATCCTAAAGAAGAATCTCTTTCAACCTTTCCCCAAATATTACAAGCAAGAATTTAGTTGTATTTTTTTTCCATTCCACAAACCTGCAAATATGGAATTCTTACCACTGTCCTTTCTGCACCTTCACACTATTTTAAACTAACTAATAAGTTCATACTAGAAAGGGCTAAAGATCTACAACATGTTAAACAGTTTTACCATTCTATCTAGGCCTGCAACTATCTTTTTCTATTAAAAATAATAAAACCCCCAATCCTTTATTTTCTTCTTGAACAAAACCACATTATGTTAGACACAAACAACAAGAACAAACAACAGAAATGATACATATTAACGCCTTCATCACAGACTAGCAGCATGGAGAAGATGTGCCTCAGTCTACATGGAGTTAACTAATGATTGTAGGGTTTTCAAACGCGAAAGAAAAATGATTAATTTTTTAATATACACAAGATATGAGGAATATAGGGCACACTTAAAGACTGAACTTTAATGTTTCTGTGTTACTAGCTAATAAAGAAAAGGAGTTCTTGAAAGGAAACAGTAAAAAGCAAATAAAGAGGCATTGTCACTTGACAGGTTACTTACATGCACAGAGGCCATTGGGAGTAAGACAGCATGAAAAATGTACAGGGGTCATTGAGATATGGCTCGTAATATATTAGTAAAATAAAAAGTATATGCACAAAATAAACTTTACCATGCAATAGTATAAACACAAGGCAAATAAATCACATTAAGAAATGATAAACATATTTTATAAAAGCTTGGCAATTTTCTATGTTATGCATAGTATGTTCTAAAGAGTGTTCTTTTATGAAGTCCTGCAATAACATTTCAGTAAAATAAATAAAAAATATATCTAGATATCACTGCAGTATATCTCTAGAGCATTTATAAAAATATCAGCGAACCTAATAGTGAAAAATATTTAATTTTTTCTGTGGGCTTTGGTCTAAAACTGACTTTACAACTATAAGATGTATGATCTTGCCTTGATCTATATAAGATGTATGAAATTGTCTCTTGAAGGACACAATACTCTAATATCAAATATGGAGAGAAGAAAAATGGGATGATATTTTTCTTATAAAGGAGGTATGTTTGCTTTAATTATAAAAAGTAACTGAAATATTCTCCTCTTTACTTCATAAGCTATATCTGATTTGCAGAATAATTTCATTTCCAGTTGCAGTAATCTCTCAATGTATCACACCGAGATCTTAGCTCTCAAATCATTAGCTAGCCACACAAATCTTAGTTGACTATGAAGCATTTTACCAGGTCATTTCTCAGCACCCCAGTTCAGTCTCATCTCTAAGACAAAAATAACAGGGAAGGCCAAATAGATCATATACTGCTAAATGATTTATTGAATTTTATACTAAGATGTCAGAGAAATAAATTCTACTTTCTTGTAAGAGCAACATTTTGACATCTGGAATAGACTTCTCCATTTCAAATTCATTATACTTATTTTGGATTCAACAGAAGAAAAGATCTGTTTTTTATTCTGAGACAGTTGCATTGAAAGCTTGAAAAGCCAGTGTTGCCATATTTCTGACTAACAATACCAGAGGTGAGCAAGTAGTTCAGAGAAGGCCAATTCAATACCACCTTAGTCGGTGGTACTGAACACCATAGCGAACACCACAAGCACTTCAGTGAATCTCTTTATATCCCACATTTGTTGTCATTCCCCGGAATATTACCGGCGTGGCATCACCTTTAATACTTCAAGGACACTAAGATCAATAAACATTTTGAAGAGAAATCTTGATTCCAATCTGCATTTTCATTAACTTTTTGATTTCTTGAGGGGAAGTGTCAGATGGTGTTCTGAAAAGAACGGTATCTTTTGTGGTCATTTTGATAATTTTTAATGTTCATGTTTTTAATTTTTGGCAAACACTGTGCTCTGAGGTAAAGTGACTAACAGCGCTGATGGTGGCAAGTATTAAGCCAGACAAACTGTGCGACTCAAAGTGCTGTCAACTATCTTCAAAACGTAACCCCTACATCAAGACAGGAAAGTCTAGGTCTCTTCCTTTCAGGGATTTAACTGATACAGTCTTTGAGCTAGTTCTGCTCCTAAAGTGTTGCCTGCTCCGTCTCCTTCCCTGACCATCCTTTTTCCTTTGCTTATTCCTTTGTAGCATGCCTGGCTTAGTCACTGATATTATTAACTATGTATTTGTTCTGGGAACTGTACTAAGAAATGTAACTACCGTAAAGAAAGAGAATCAGTGTTTTTTGTTGTGTTGTTCTTCAGTTAATCCAGTTAACAGCATCGCCACTCCAAGTTATATTGGCGCAACTGAAGGGAGTAGCAGTGCTGTGGGAATGTATACTGGGAGCAATTGATAATACTTTAAAACCAGTATTGCCAAAGACTGGTGGAAACATTAAAACAACCAGAATGCTAAACCAACAGAAGGAAGGAAACAATTCAAAGCTTTCAGTCTCTACTTTTAAGGACTTTCAGGGTAACAAGTCACTTCACATTCAACTGTGAACATCTTAAATGTGATGGTGAATTAAGGAGTATAAATGACAATTACTGTTCTTTGACTTCTTTAGATTTAATTTTCAAATGACTTTTAAGTAAACATAAATTAAGTAAACAAACTATTTGGACAGATGTATCTTGTAATTCTAATTAAAAAATCTCTGCAAGTCTCCCAAGAGACCACAACAACATATTTCTCATCATGGTATGCAGTATCAATGCAAAAGCAATAGAAACGGTTTCAACACATTAAGTATTTTCGATTAAAAGAAGAAAAGAACTAAATTCCACTCATAAATGAAGGGGAGTCTTCCTTCTTCACTACTAAAACCAAGGAATTTTGTTCAGCAAGGATCTCTTACTCTACACTTCTACCTCGAAAATTTTCTAAAACAATAACGTTTTTCAGCAGTCTAAATAGAAACCCAAAACTTAGGTTTCAGGCAGAAATCACTGCGAGGAGGACAAACTTGCACAGTTTGTTCTATCTGGTAACTGTAGATAACACACTGACTACACAATGGATCGTATTCCACTTCCAGCTGTGACACTTCAAGAAAAATGCCCTTTCATGATGTTTTCACATATATAACCTATAACTATAAACACATATTAACAAGGATGCTACTGAAAAGTCTTCTGCAGAGCACGGTACAGTTATATAGATCGCAAAATTCATATACTGTTGGTTTCTAGTGTTCCTTTAAATATAAAAACCAAAACGACGTAAGCCTATATTAGGATATATTATGATGCATTTATTTTGTTGCTGCTTGCCTCTCACTGATTAAGCTGTATGTTTAAATAGCAAAGAACAAGCAGAGTAATGTTGGCATAATTAGAACTTTACTGGTATTTTCCCAACTCATTAGATTTATGTAACAGTGCCAGCCAAACAATTAATGGCAAGGTTTAGATTACAAATGATTTAACCTGTTAAAGACACTTGCATTATTTTTTGCATACCTGCATTGTGCTTTGCCAAGTATTTGTCTTTGTACTGCTTTTTTTTCTTTCCAAACCAGGTACAGCTGGCCTGTTGCTCCTGTTTGGTCTTCTCCATGGCAATACAAGCAACTCGCCTGGCATATGGAGGAGAAAAAGTAGTTTTTGTTGTAATCAATGTACTTTTAAAAAGCCACACAGAATGAATATGAAAAATAAGACCTTTTAATAGTACAAGAGTACAGTAGAACTTTTCAAAACTTTTTCTTTGACGAGCTAAAAGCACTTATATACAGAGGTATGTTGATATAAAGAGTATCTTCTTAGCGGTAGATCATTAAACTCACAGATCAATGGAGCATGGGAGGAAGGGTAGCTACTAAAACGGCTGTAGACCACTTTGCAGCAGATTACACTGGAGGACCATGAGGTCTGAAAAGACCACTATGGTCTAAACTACTTTAGAGCAAGTTGCATTGTGTTGTGGAACTGTTTTTAAGGTTGATTTTTAGGATAAAGTATTGCAAGTGTTCCTGTTGCGTTGCATACCAGTGTTTCCCTTTTGTCAGAGCTTGCAGGGGAGCTCTTGACATGGAATGAAATGTCTTGTCTACCTCTGTTTCTCTTCTAGCAAAATCTCCCTTAGTCAGTCCAGGTGGCACAGGTGCTGTTAAACCCTTTACAGCAGTCTAATTCTTTTATGCAGCAAATCTTGTATGAAATATTTTGGGCCAGGTTATCCATAAGGATAAACTTTCTTGAGTTATGGCTGTAACTTGCAACCAGCTTCTGCAAGAGGTTGTTCAAAGGCTCTGTGTTGCCTCTTGCAGTACTCGGTGCTGTTGCTTTTCACTGATTCTGTCATTCAGGAATCTTTGCACTGTGGTTTCTTTCCACTTTTTAGTTTTCACATGAAAAACGAGAAGGAGACAAAACGCCAAAACTCCCTCAATGACCTTTGTGCTTGATGTCTTGCTAACACCTCATTCCTGCAGCGCTTGCGTGTAAGCAGTACTAAAGAAAACAATTTAGAATCTAAAGAGAAATTAATTTGATTCTCTTACATACACAATTTGTATGCAGCCCTCAATCCCAGTTTCCTATAGTACATCAGAAAGCACAGTGTTTACTAACACAGGTGTTTATTTTTCTAATGTAACCACACAGATCATATCGCACGCAACCCTTACTGCTATGCATATATGAGAAAGAAAAAAATCAATGCCAGACAAACTGAGGCAATAGTTTTTTTTTAAAAAAGAAAAAAATGTACAAAAACTAGCTATATAACAATGAAAAGCATGAAAGACAGAAATAAAAGCAAAGTCAAGTTAATTTTTATAGAAAACTTAAGTCATACCATTCTTGAAGTTCAGGAGAAGGAATAAGACCTGCAGTACCATTTTTGGAGTTCTCAAGTTTACCCTGCCACCAGTTGTGATCATCTTTGCTAATGATTTGGATAATATCACCAACTCGGAATCTGATGCCAGCTTCTTTGCAAGGAATGAGGTCATCCTTCGCTGGATCATATTCAAATTGTGCTCTTACATATATCTATAAAAAAGAGTTTATAAAAGACACTGCGATATTATTACTGGTACAGTATTAAGACTAATAGGTGAAAATTTCATCTGTGCATGTAGCTACACATACTGTTTGCAACAAGCAAAGGAAGAAACACAATGGCAAAAGCATGATAGTTGAAAATGAAACAAAAAAAAAATCACCAGCAAGCAATGGAGACATACGATGTTATTTTGAAAGCTCATGTCTTCTACATACTGTAAAACCTGAACAGCAAATACAAACACATGTAATAAACTGACAGAGTCCCTCAAATCAATATTAACTATCATGAATCATTACAGACTAAAAGCCAGAAGCTTACAACTTAAACTGTACTGTACTTTCCAACTGAAGTCCTATGATATGTTTCAAAAATTTGTATGACAGGAAATTTTATTGGACAGTATAAAAGACTGAGGCTACATCACTGATCTTTAGACTGAAAATTTAGTACCTTTTTTTAGATTAAATAGGAAGTCCTGTGTTGCACCTATTGCATATAGTTACTTGGGAGGAACCTGGAAATTCTCTGCATGTGTTTTTCAGTAAAAGTCTACTCCAATATAAATGAAAACTAATAATTTGAGTAAGTTATTCTCTACGGAACATTAACAGAAATAATTCAGATTCTGGCTTCACAATTTAAAATAATATACCAATCCTTGCTTTGTGGGTTAACGAGGTCTCAACCCTAGAAAATAAAATTAACAGTGATCTCCAGTTTTGGTTGCTGATTACAGCCCTGAGGCAACCAAGGATCTTAAAATGGGAATTAAATGTCACATCCAAGATTTCCTACAGTTTATGAACTTCAAACATCACCCTATAGCATCTCAGACAGACATGTATATTCTACTGCTGATTTTCTTACTAAAAACTCACTAGATTTAAAAAAAAAAATTACATTGTAAAGTAACATCCTTCATTTAAACTGTCAACTTTGCTCAAATTCTGCTCCAGAAATAGCTGTAACTATGCAGTGTTAGCACTATTCGTGGCAGTTAAAAAAGTTCATTTCTATAGTAATCTAATCTGCAACCCAACATATGAATAAATTAACTTCAAATGGCTAATCACTACGATCTTGTAACTGATGAATTTTTATCTGTTTACAGTAAGAGTATCAGTTGATAACACCAACATAGAATTCAACTTTTAACATACTAAATCTGACTCTTGTTCTGCTGTGCATTGACTGTGGAAGTTTAGACAAGCAGCCCAAATTCTTTTAATCACTTGAAAAATAGGATATTTTTAAACCAACTGTATTTATTTAGTAATTGGCTATGAAGTAATCAGTATTGAACCGATCCCTTATTTCCCCATAACGTTAACTAATACAGGTCTAGAAACATGAGCAGTGTTTTCACCATCTAGAAACTTCCTAGATTTTCAAGTCCCTGCTCCAGTTTGAGCCACTATCTACCATATATTGGCTGTTCATGGAACGTTACAGACTTCCTTACAGATAGTGATGTATCTGTTATCCAAGCCCCTGCTGTCTTCAAGGATGACAAACTACCAGAAAAAATATGCTGGTTCAATGGGAAAAGACTCTTGAAAAAGACAGGTAACTATAAATGGTGCAAGTATGAGGAACACCATTATTCTGATATTATTCTGAGACTGAACAAAGTCTCTTCTCCTGGGAAAGTTATCTTACGAGAGGCAAAAGAAAACCTAACTCAACAGCCTGGAAGGTCTTTCATGGAGCCTTTCCAGGACTATGTTCAGGCAGCTGGAAACTTCAAAAGACAACAGAAAGTTGAAAGAACCATATAGCTGTAAGCTTTAAAAAATGTAAACTCAGTGAGAGCAATCCATTCTTGTAACAGATATTCCAGTCAACTTAATCAGCCAGTAGTATAAAAAGATTTTCAAAGTCAACAGATCATGGCGCTCATTGACTCTTTTGAATGGAATTGCAAGTGTTATTATTAAAACCCATGGTTAGAGAAAAAGGTTGAGCCCATGGTTAAAGATTCAGAGGCAGATTCTGGAAGGTCTATATACAAACGGAGCAGTTACTAAAGACAAATCACAAATCACTTGATGGTACGTGTTGATATGCAGGCTGCGGTAAAAAAAAAAATTAAATCTTTAAATTGCAAAGGGAATCAAAGGGAATCCTCTGCAGAGCCCTCAAGGACTTTCTTGGAATTCTCTGGAGAGGGAAGACCTTTCATTCATCCATGACAACACGTACTACCATCAGGTCAAGGTAACAAAGTTAAGGAAGTTACTGAATCTGGGCCTTAGAACCGACAATTTAAGAGGCTGTCTTCAGCCTTATCAACCGTAATAGAAACTGTCCTTAACGTTTTGCTTTGAAGAGCTTTGTTAATGTTGATAATTACTTATTGACCAACTCAATCTTTGACAGTATAATGTTTTAGAGTATTAGACACTTGCCCTACTAGTCTCCATTTAGGCTAAAACATAAACGTGAGCTTTCCTCCAAGATGAAAATCTGCCCAGGTCACTGCACAACAGTAAGTCTATTAATGCATTCTGAACTAAAGCAACAATTCCAGTTAAAGTTACAATGACTTTGTAGCTCTCACACATAGGTACACATGAAAAAAATGCTATTTTGATTTAGCCACAAACAAATGAGTTAAAAAGAAAAAATGAAAAAATGGAACAAATTTTCCAAGCTTAACTGTTTTAGTCCAGCACATACAGAATATGAGGGGGAAAAAGATAAGCAGGGATGTTCACTAGCAGCTAAGTTTACAAAAATTCCCATGGAGGATATCTATTCACCTGTCGTCCTTTTGGTTGTGTTGTCGAAGGCAAGTCCTGCAGAATAAAGTCAACCCAGGAGAAAAAATTTTCATTTTACTTTTTAAGGGTATACAACACCATTTGTTAGTGATTCATACTACATTACAGTAAAATGGTAAGTCAGACAAAAGTATAACACATTGACCCTTGTTTAGAAATATTTCTTTTCTTAAAGAAAAATCAAACCCAGGCTGTTTAGCAGCAAGCTGAAGAAAGCAGGTAAAAAGTTTAAGCAGATAAAGAATGTGCTTTTTAATAAATAATTCAGCATCTTCAACACAAAAGCACCATCAAGTGAAAGAGGCTCTTTATGTGAATGCCTCTTCCACTTAATACTTAGTCTTGTTTTTAAAAGAGAAGGACAGCTACTATAAATATTAAATGTATTATTAAAAATGTATAATGTCATTCATTGTGCTGAGGAATAATATTAGGACTACTAAATGTGCTACAAATTCAATTTAATTCACAAAAATTTCTTGTATTTTTCATCCATACAATTATTTTTCATTGTATTAATTAATAAGCACTTTACCTTATGACAAATAATTTCTAAGTTGGAATTTTTTTAATACTGAAAAGAGTAGTTACTCAGGTTTTTTTTTTAAGCTCGTCTCATGAACTCAAGATATTGACAGCACTCTTACTGAAGGAACTTGTGTGTACAGTTACTACATTGGTCCAAACAATGACAAATGATAAACAACACAAATTTTAACATTAATATACTTCAGAAAAACAGGAGATCAACAGCACCTTTCCACCTGAATACATATGAAACAGAAGTACTTTGTGTTAAAGATGTGATGATAATAGCTTGGTTTGTAGTGCAGTTTAAAGCCACTTCCTTTTGCTTTTCATATCCAGGCAAGGCTCGTATGTCACAAAGTATGTGCACGTACCACAACAGCAGAGGGCACACCAATTCATTAACTCAGATAGCGGAAACCAGTACGTGTTCCAGAGGTCTCTCAAAACACAAAACTTAAAAGAGTCTAAAATGTCTTGAAATACCAACTGCACAGCTATTCTTTCTTCAAATACTGCTTCCAAAGTTCAGGATGGAAACAAAACTTCCACTTTAAACCTTTGCTTAGTTTTGACGAAACTGCTAACAATGATTTAAGGATGACCGAAGTGTCACATTACAGTTAGTAATATTTACTTCACTATATGGCTTTTAATGAGAAGAATATGTTGGAAAAAACCCTTAAAAAAAGCAAATGGGGTTACATATGCAATAACCTTGGTTCTATCAGCAGGACAAAATTTTCCACTGACCACACGATAAGTATAACAGTAATGGCAGATGAGCACCAACAAAACGTTCACACTTTCTCTGTGTGGAACTGGAAATCTTACCGAAACAGAATTGTTAGTGCTGCTATGACCATTAGCTGGGGACTGTCTGGATGTAGAGGGGGAATCTCTCTGAAATAAGACACAAGGTTCATTAACAACACAACACTATCACAGGAACAGAGATATATTTAAAAGTACAGTTACATCCACAGCCTTATAACCATTTGCTTAGCTGCTTCACCTGCGAAAGTTTCCACACTACAAACTTTGTAAGTCTGAAAAGTTTTTCCATAGTTTAAGATTCAGGTTTGACATTTTGATGTATCCTAGGTAATAACTATTTTTATATTGCCCTAGCAATCAAACAGCTTTTTAGTTATTGAGTATCCGGGACCTCTGGGATCTCATGTGGCTGACAATGCTAAAGGCCATTTATTAGTCATGCTGGTATCTTTGTTAGAGGTAATTACCTGAAAGTTATATGCTGAATAATACTTTGAATGGAATGAGGCATGTATTCCATTTTAAAGATGCTTCTAAATCTTTGTTCAGCTATTTGGTGGAGGTCAGCGTTGATCAGTTTCTACTCTGTAAGATGCATCTTTCCGCAGTGCCTCGAAGACACTGAAGCTAACACCTGAGAAGGAAGTTGGATACTCTCTTCTTCCTCCTCATCCATTTTACAGCACACTCAGGTTTTTTTCCTCCAACATTCTTATGGGCTTAAAAGTATTAAACCTTGCCAAAATATATAACTTTAGAAAAGCTGCCTCTCTTGACTCAGACTACCAGTCTGGTCCTGCACTTCAGTGAGGAGACTGGAGATGCAGGCTGCATACCGAGAAATGCTACAGAAAGGATAACAGGAATTTCTGACTGAGTTTTGCGAAGGCAAGGAAGTTACTCGTAGAGCAATCTTTTTCACATGCCATTTTCATTGTACAGTACTTAATTCCGTAAGATCAGATAATCGAGCCACCTCTTCAGGAAATAAAATAATTCACTCATACCTTATGAAAAAAAAATCCCATTTGCCCCCAAAGGAATTTTGGAATAGAATATTCCATGTCAAACCTCAATTTAGGAATGTCTGGTAATTTTGCATAATATCAAGGATATCAGAAAAAAGGGCTAAAACAGTTTTAAAAGAAAACAAAGTTATCCCTGTCACATTTTATCAATATAAGTGCCCTTCATGAACAAATTAAAAACCAGAATCGGAGCTAAACTTTTCATGCAGCATTAATCAGGTAAAGGTCCTCTACTAATATTCTCGAACTTGTTATGTGATAGCACTCATAGCTATTTTAAAGTATCAAGAAAAGTTAAAACGACAGGCAATATTTTATCTCTTTTGCTGCCTATACACCTGATGTGCAACAAACTCATGTAGAACTTCTGCACTTTTTTGTGGGCTCATCAAATATGATTTCACAGGAAGTTCCATATGTAGCAATCTAGGTGCTTGTTTTGATTTAAACACAGTTGAGGACAGATCTGACAACATTACGGCAGTAAAATTACTGTAGTTCAGAGTATGTGGGTCTGCATACTTCTGCCATGTGCTCAAGAACAAAATGCTCTTTTGGCTCCCACAACTATTTGTAACATGTAATGGACTGGGGGAAATCAGCTCTAATTCTATTTACAAAATCACTCCAGCATAACAAATTTAAAGCGTTGAAATGAGACCAAGTATGCTATTAATTAATGAAAAAAAATTAGAAAAAAGAAAAACCTCAAGGAACTGTTACTCCTTCTTTTCGTGGGATTATCAGCATCACCTTTATCAAAGAACAGCTAGGAGATACTTTTTTCCAAAAAGCAGTGACTTTCTTCTTTTATAAAGAGATTTTCTGCTTGCTCTGCAATTCTGTCTCTGCCATTTTCTCACTTTCAAGACAAGGTGAAAAATTAATTTTACCATTTTTTCTTTTTTATTTTTTTTAAAAAAAACCCTAGCTTGTTATGATCTGCTAGTCAGTGATGGTTCAGCAAGGGAAAGCTTTGGAAAGTAATGCAAGCACCCAAGTCACTTGGAGAAAAACAAGTTTAGAGTAACTTTGAGAATGCCACTATTTCCAGACTCTCTTGAAGGCTTCTCCCTTTGAAGGAAACTTTCTTTGTTTGAGAATGTTCTGATTTGTATTCCTCCAAAAATTCTCAACAGAAGACAGCATATTACTCAAAGTAAATGATCATCATAACATGCTGAGGAAAATACACATTTTCAGTGCTATAGGTGATTTCAGTACTAACTATAAGAAATTAATCTATCAAGCTAGTCAAGAGGCATATGTACAATTTTTAAAAAAATCAGGCATTTCAGCAACAATTTAAAAGGCATTTAGATTCTTAATTTCCTAGGGACCTGGTCTTTCTTCCAAAAAATCTCAGACTCAAAAGTTAAGAGAAAAACTGCATCATGCGCAGTCTACTGAGACAAATCAAGGAGCAGAGTGATCCTTGTAGAATGCTATAACCGCTTAGAACTGGTCTGGAAAACTTCAGCGTGGACTGTCAGTTTGTTTCTCCAGTAAATCAGAAAAAGCCCTAGTTCTACTGGGGATAAGAGCAGAAAAACACTTGGAGGATCCAATGATTCTGAGTAGTGTAGAAGTGTTATCATCGTATTTCAGTGTAACTTGACTATCTAGACTTCCTGTCCTGGTTTGGGCTAGGACAGAACCAATTTTCTTTTAGTAACTTTACTTTTTAGTTAAATCTCTTCTGAGAAGCTGCACTCTGAAATTAACTGCATGTTTTCCCAAACAGTAGCTCTTTCCAGCAGTGATAAGGCTCAGCGTTTATAGTTAGTGCTGGAATATCAGTAGGAATGGGATGCAGAAAGGCTCTTGCTCATAGTTACTCCTATGGAGACCAAGGTCGATGCTTGCTTCTGCTGACTTTCTTATGCGACGGAAAGGAAAGAGCAGTGAAGGGGTCACACCTGGGACCCTGTGATGGGGAGGAGAGGGTCGGATAGCTGACCCAAAACTGACCAAAGGGAGTATTCCATCCCATATGCGTCATACTCAGTGTAAAGCTGAGGGATCAGCAGGGTCACTCTCTCTTCTTCTGTGGCCGGCGTCTGAGGACGACTCTGTCCAATTCTTCTGCCTTTGATCCTGATCTGTGCATTCCTGAATCCAGTTCCTGTCTGCTGCTGAGTCCAGCCCGGGACTTTCCTGGGGTGTGCCCCGCAGCGTCCCGGTGATATATTCGTCATCAGGGTGAGGGGGAGCTTGATATTGGTTTTGTATATATTTTATCATTATTTTTTCTATTATTATTATTACACAGTATTATTGCAGTTAGATTAAAGCTGTTTTAACTTTTCCAACCTGTAAGTCTCTTTCCCTTTTCTCTTTGCCCCGCTTTCGGGAGGGAGGGGGTTAACAAAGAGCATCTGTCCTCCATTTAACAGCCAGCCCAGCTTTAAACCCTGAGACTTCCTAACCTTGTCTAGCCCCAAGCCAAATAACAAAACAGCAGTCTTTTGGATCCTTTCCTCTTCAGCTGAAGCACCACAGCCGAAGCCTTAGAGGAAACAATCAAAATTATTTCCAAATGACGGCAAAACTAGTTTCCTGTTGATTTCTTGTTCTTAGGTGTGAATTATGAATGATAAATCAATGCATTTGAGATGCAATCCTATAGCAGAAGTCAATTATGTCTACTAGATGTGGCCTGATCCAATTAGATACTGACAAGAACACCTAGGTTACTGACACTGTTGCCAGATCCACAAAACAGAGACTTTCCAAAAACCTGAAAATACATTTTAATTTCAGTCTTGCTCAAGGAATCATTCTGGTAGTATTTTTAATACAAATGTAAAAAAGCTTTAAGACTATAAAAAGTCTTATAAGTCTGAGCGCTAACGGAAACATTGCAAGACTAAAGGAAAAAATTCCATGGTGATTACCGTCAGATTTTTAAAATCACATATATATATATATATATATAAAGGCTTTTCTTCTTAATAAAACAACTTTAAGTGTTTCACGAAGACAATCTGAAACATAAAGGATGTTTATAAGGGAAGCTTTTTCTTTCTTTTTTTTTTTTAAAGGTACTTCCAGTATAAAATGTTACTTTGAGTGTTTTGTCAGTACAAAGTAAGAATGTAAATGTAGCTAGAGCAAAATGCTTACTCGTTTGGATAAAGCTGAAACATAAACAGCATATGCAGTCATCAGCCATAAGAAGAATGTGTTGCAATAATTACTTAAGTTCATATTTATGTAAGTTTGCAATTTCCTGGGTATCTGAAGCAGAAAACACAACATCCTGGCCACTGTGTTATCTAGATATCTGAGTAAGTCAGGCCATTTGCCACACCAAGGACTGAACAGGTCATCACACAGTCGCTCAGCTGATCAAATTTTTACACAAATGCATTCTTAAGTATTATGTTTTCAAGCAAAGTCTACTCCATGAAATAGAAGGCCTGGTAACTGAATGAAAGGCATGGGTACAGAAAAAGGCATAAATGCCTAGGAAACTTGAAATTATTCAGTTGAGATTTTGGACACTGCCCAGTGACACCGTATAGGGACAAGAATTCCCTAAATATGCAGAAGTGACTTAATACTTAGAAAACACCACTACAACACTTATCTTAAATGCCTACAAAAGAAGAAAAATATGGCAAGTGAAACGCAAATCTGTTTTTTAAAAAAGTAACATCCCATGCCCCCTCCCCTTTGTATATAAAGGCATACAGAGAGATTCTACATAAAATGCAGATCACCTCTGATTCTACTAATATTTAGTTTTTCTTATTCAAGATTAACAACATGTTTTGCAATCCAGTGATGTGATCATGGTAGAAGCCTCAAAAAAACCCCAAGTTATCGATGCTGTTTTATATTCCTTTTGTGGTAAAACCATACTACGTGAGCACTAGTCCATGACCAAAGGGAGGGGAGGAACCAAACATAAATTTATACTGAAATATTGGCAAAAATACCTTAACTAGTAAGATTCTACTAGTGAAGACCCACTATCTCTGAATTTATGCTGTTAGAGAGCATGAGAAGTAAGGTTTCTGTGTCTTAGTAATGTATTTCAACATTCATTTTTAGCCTTTATCAATGGTTAAGAATTTGATTCATCATCTGAATCACAATCCTGAAAAATTCTGTGAAAAAACATATCTCTGTACCGAAGGACTAGTGATGCTTTAACAGGATGATTTAAAAATGTTGGCTTTTTGTGTATACTTGTGACAGTTGAAAATCTAGCCAAGTCATAGTGTGGTCGAGCAGGTGGAACAGACTCAGCTGCCTCTGAATAAACGAATGCTAAATGCCACAAAGTGTGATAATTAGACATGCTTTTTTTCCCCCTCTGTCTTTGATCACAGATTTCTAGTTTTGCTGTTTTTTTCCGAAGGAAGGTAAGAGTCCGTTTTCCTCTCCTCTATAAATAGTTGTGAAGAACCTAACGACACAAAGTTAAGGAAAAGAGATGACCTGCTACTACTAAAATGACACCTAATGGTATCAATTTCATGCTGTATGCTGAATTATTTTTTTCAAATAATCATCTTCCCAGCAGGCCTATAGTTTCACCAGTTTCTGTACTTTAATACTGGAAAGTGAGATAACTTTCATCATTACTGCTATTTACAGCACAGAAGTCAATACTTAAACTTGTCAGCACAGTCTGGAATTTATATTTGAGGGTTTTTTTAAAGCCTTTGCATTTCATGAAACATTTTTGCTTTCATATTTCAACCTTTTAAGAAAATTGGCCTCATAGGTGAAAATTTGTCAAACCTTCTACCTCTAAAATCTTTTAGTTCTTGTTGACTTCTATTAGAAGTACAGAAGGAACCAAAAAAGCAGTAGTTTTTTGCTTGCAAACAGATTTTTCTGACAAACACAATAGCAGCTTCTGTGTGTTCTAGCATCTGCTGAGACATAAAAACAATTAGGGTGAAATCACAGCTCTAATTAAGATAAGGTGCTTGACTTCAACAGGGATTGTGATTTGACTCTCGGAATTCTTATCTGGGAACCATTTGTGCAGTTAAGCATGTGGCACAAAAAGACGGGCATCATCTAGGTAGTGCATATGCCATCCATGTGCTTAAATTGGAACGGTATCTCTCAAGTAGCCATCTTCTAGAATTTAATTCCCTTCAGTTGCAATCTGGAACACAACTCTGTGAGCAGAAGGGAATTAAACATTACTGTGCAAAAACTGTAATACCAAGTTTCTAGTTCAACAAGAGCTAACTCCAAATCTGTTTTTCTTCTGTTAATGACAAATACCACTTTTTCATGGCAACATAATATCAAGCCACATGTAACTGTTACAGACAACCATCACAAATTTACCTCAACAGGGTTATATAGAAACAGATTCTTCAATTAACCCTTAACAGCCCAAATCAGTAAAATAATGTTTAATGCCTAGAAAAAGGAGGATTGTTCCTCTGCTTAGGAGCTTGAATAAACTTCCTGGAGAATTAGTTTAAACTGTAATTTTTTTAAAGGGGCTTCCTAAATGCATGAGCTGAGGATCGCCTTTCCTTTTTTTTTTTTTAAAATAGGCTGTAAAGAGTTAGTTAAGGTGTTGATGAGATGAATATGAAGGCAGGGCTGAGTAGGTAGGTGGGACCTACTCGCGTTCCGTTATCTTTGTTGTAAAATTGGTGTGCGTGATCTAACAGGACAGGCAGAAACAATTTCCCAGAAAGCAGTAACATTCAGCCATCAGCAGGCAGTTAGTTACAGGTCTGAGGAAGAAATGGGATGATTCATTAAATTCATTACCTCACAGGACGAAGATTGCGTGCGATAACTTGGCACAATCTTAAAGGTAATACTTCCACGCATTTCCCTCTGCAAAAAGAGAAGCACTTCTTTAAAGACTAAGACACTGAAGATAAAATCTCCAAATCCCTAATGCTTGAAAGGAAAGCATCATAGTTTGAAAGCAGTAGGATGTTTTCCTAAAGAAAATATTCAGAAAAGTTAAAATCCTATGGCTAATTTGTCATTTCACTTATAAGCAAACATTTAAACTGTATTTCATTAAACTTCTTTCCTGTGAGGGTGCCAGAGCACTGGCACAGGCTGCCCAGAGAGGCTGTGGAGCCTCCTTCTCTGGAGAGATTCAAAACCTGCCTGGACACGTTCCTGTGCACCCTGCTCTGGGGGCACCTGCTTTAGCAGGGGGGTTGGACTAGGTGATCTCCAGAGGGCCCTTCCAACTCCGACCATTCTGTGATTCTGTGATACAGCTGTATTTTAAGGTGAGAGATTCAGAGGTGTAGGTTTCTTCCATGTCAATCTTTTCTTTGTAGCGATATTCTCGTGATCCACAGAGTCTTTGCTACTAAAGTGACATTTTCTTCCCTTTCATCATACACGTTAAATAGCAAAAGCATATTCACAGTTTCTGGAAAGCTGCATGTTACTGTACTGAAGGTACAAATGTAAGATATAGTCTTTCAACAGAATAGAACATGGGGTCTGCTAGTTTGCATTTACTACGGTATAAGAATATTCATAACAAGCAGTAACTACAGAATAACAGCAGATTGTGGCATCATATTTGCTCAGTCATATTTTCTTAAATGACAGTTTGAATATAAGTGTCACCACATGGCTGACAACTGCAGGACTCGATCTGGGCACAAAGGTAAGCGGATCACCTCAAGTGATCTTGGGAGTTTTATCCCTTTCTGTCTTCGGCTGGCTTATTGTGAGGGGAAAAAAAAAAGCTATTTCCCTGGACTCACTTAAGTTTGTCTGCATGGTTCTGAACACAGCAAAAGGATTAGCAATATCAAAGATCCCATGGTTAGGGTTGCATGCATAAAAATTTGCAAGTGTTACGGAATATCAAACTGATTCCACTAGCGAGGCCCAAGATGGAGTTTTCCTGCAAAAAGCCAGACTGTCTGAGCTCAAAATATGTTTTTCTCTTCATAACATCAATAATGACGAGTGACAATAGTTATAAATTGAAAGAAGGGATGTTCCAGCTACATATAAGAAACACATTTTTCCCTATGATGGTAATTAGGTATTGGAAGAGGTTTCCCAAAGAGGCAACTGTCCTGTGAAATCTCCGTCCTTGGATATTTTCAAGGCTTAACCACACAAAGCCCTGAGCAACCTGGGCTGCATTCAATGCTGACCCTGCTTTGGGCAGAAGATTGACTGAAGACCTCCCGAGGTTACTTCCAACCTGAATGGTTCTATGATTTATTGTCTTTTATTTGTGTAGCAATTATACCAATAGTCAAGAAAAGTTTCTTTTCTCTCATAGTATACTCAGTGACTGACTGACTACACTTGGTGTAGAGTGAAGATTTAAAATAAGGGCATGATCTTTATAGACTAACTTGGGATGAGCAATGGGAGGAAATCAGTATTTTTTCTGTTATGTCCACTAGAGACAAAAGAAGAAACTCCTGCATTTCAACAAAGGAAACTCAGACATCAGAAAAAACTTCCTAAAATATAGAAAAATTATGCACTAAAGTCAACTGCCTGGAGAGTCTGGGGAACCTCCATTACTCAAGTTTTTTTAAGAGCTGGTCAGACATACATCTGCCAGGAATTGTTGGGTGTCAATGATCTTTCCCCTGGGACAAAATGGAATAAATAAAATGACACCCGGAGGTGCCTTCTACCATTCCTGGATATAAGGTGCAAAAAAGCCGCTACTGAAAAACAAGGGAGAGCCTGTAGAAGGCTTTAACAGCCAAACACAGGAAGACTTTGTGTTACATGCACGCGTAGCCTATCAAGAATAGAAGAAAAAGGTTAAGTCATTATGCAATCACATAAGAGTTTTGTCAAAATAAGTCAGGCACTTTTATAAAGAACATGAGAAAGATTTCAGGCACTTACAAGCATTTTTTGTAGTTGTTCTACAGTTTGATTTGCCACACTGATTCCGTTTATTTCTCGGATTTCATCCCCTACATGTAGCGTACCTGCAGAGTAAACAAAACAGAAAATCACCTCAAACATCTTTTTACAAACTGAGATAATTGTAAGGCAGTACTAATATTCGTACAAAGGCATAAATATGAAACAACATTAAAATAAGTTTTTTTTTGCTAGATTCAGAAAGGGACTTTGGTAGCTATGCATTAGCTACCAAAGATTATGACTCTGTCTTTCAGAGTGCCGTCAATACACCAGCGTGAGATGCCCAGGCATCCTATAAAGTGCATGGGGAAAACATCAGTCCCTTAACGAGGACACTGCAAAAACCCCCACACTGAAAAGAAAGTCACCTGCAACTAGTCAGCTGGAAATGTTCAACAGATATTAAAGCAGTATTTTATCAGATTACTACTTAATGCGTTTTGGCTTCTGGACATAGTCTGAATTTTATCTGTCAGACTGCTGTATTTTTTCATTTCTCTGATTTTTATTTGCCATAGTTACAGTATGCATTTTCTGTATGAAACCTTGACTTCAGCTTGAATGTAAATGATCGGTGTCCCCACCTGCAATGTCAGATGATAAAGTAAGTATCTACCTAGCTTAGGCAAGCGATAAACTGACCTACTGAAGCTGGGATGGGAATGGCATGCTACAAACACAGCTCTAAGACACTACAAAAGCTCAACAGGGAGAAGGTAGTGAATGAATTAATTATCTTCAGGATTAGAAGCAATCTAGGAGGCTGTTTTTGGATGCTAATTTCTGATTTGAGTAGCTTGAGCCCACCTAATTCTGTAGCAGTTCTCAAAGAAACTTCCATGGTTTATTATTAGCCAGAAGACGTTTTTCATATATAACGAAAGACGTTAAGACCATTTACTTCACATCTATTTCTTTCTGCTGTATGATTTAAATAATTTGTGCAAATATCCCTTTCTAAATACTGTACCTAATACAATTACTGTACCTAATACAATTAATCTTACCTGGAAACCTAGCAAATGGCAAACATTTCCTTAACTAACACATATCTATGGAAAATTACCTGAAAAAAGGCAATCAACTAGAATCACGAAAAATCCTTAAAATTCTTTTCCTGAATCAAAATAGTCATTTTTTCCAAAGAATACCATGCAAGCAAAACTTTAAGCTGGACAAACATATGAAAATCAAACTGTGTGCCTGCTAAAAACAAGTACGGCCTGAACCAAAGAGAAGAATCCTGAAAAGCTCTGTTGCTATGATTCCCTTTGAGCTCTCTTCAGTGAAACAGAAGCTCACTTGGCAGCGCTACAGGAGAGAGCCCAGTTTACAAAAACTTCCAGTACTCTCAAGAGTAAGTCCTGCAGCCACATTAAATGCTCCAAACAATTCTACAGGAGCTGATCTGCTGATAGTGAAACTATAAAAAAGGACTCATCACAATTCTTCTTCCACTCTTCAGTGGAAAAATTATCACAATTAAAATAGTTTACTGAATGTGAATGCAACAGTCCTACATCTGAATTTCAAATTAATCTTGTTCACATTTTGAATATTAATGACCAAATCTCTAGTGAAATAGTTTGAAGGTTCAGTTTTGGCAGACTTTCTCAGGAAGGCATTCAATACCTAATTCTTAAAAAAAAAATTCTAAAAAAAAATCAGGCTCTGTGTTGTCTGTATCATGCCAAAATTAAATTGTGTTTGAGAAGTCTGTAATTGTTATTAAACACTAACACTGAATAAAAAAGAGCATATGCCTGGAATAGTATAAAGATTCTTTTGCATTATTCAAAATATAAATCTGATGGAATTACATATTAGAACGTGAATCAGGCTCAGTAATATCCCTGTATCAAATCATTTCAATAGTGCACTTAAATAAAATCCCATCTTCTGGAGGCTTTCCCAATTGTTATCTAATTTTACTTGCTTCTGGTTCCTTTTATATTGACAGTGCAGTGTTTATTTAGAACTTATGCTATTCATGACTATAACACATCTCTAATAACAAGAAATGGATATATTTCTGGAGTAAATGACTTCCTTCTTTGTCTTTGCAGGCCAGAGTGAAGACAGTTTTAGGAAGTGTGTGCTCTTGCTCTGCACAGAAGTATGAGAAATCCTACCCTATTAGGAAGAAGACAGAAGATATTCTTGTGCCTATTGTGCCTATTTGGAAACATGTTTTGTAGCCAAAAGAAAATTCTGTAGCTTGCAAAGTGAAAGGCTATGAACAATAATCATATTTTCACCAAGTCATCACATACGTTTTGTTAGAACTGAATAAACCTTTTCAAGGGTATAACTGTTTTAAAAATTGGTGTGAGTTAAGTCACTTCGAGAATGTAGCACAGACAATGTGCAACTGCTGTTTTTCTGGTGAGGTTAAATGGGCAGCCATTAAGTCCTCTCTCTTCTTTGGAAGTCTTTTTAAATGCCATACTGGGACCTCTTCTTAAATGCGTCTTAAGAATGAATTCACATTTAAGCACATAAGCCTCAAAACCAGTCAGTAGCAAAAAACCTATGGGTTAAGATACTGAGAGCTGCTGAGAACTCAGGCTATATGCAGATGCCCTGAAAATAAAATTTACAGTCTGAGTAGTCTAAATAGAATCCACAGGTAAAAAGTAAATGTACAACTGGGTTTAGTTAAGGCGTAGACACAAAGGTGAAAGACAAGACATAACTAAAATCCTGAGATCTAAGATACAATTCATTTACTTGTCCTAAAAAAGCAGACAAGTCAACAAAAAGACAATTTTTAATGACTGAAACTGGTGTTTCATTTTCACTGAGCTGAACCCTCTGGAAGGTGCAAGTAGATAGCATCTTTACAATGCTATCTTCCCACTTCAATACCCCCATCTTTTGAATAAGGACAACTATAATCAGCAGGACTAGATACAGCTGGCATAGAGATAGGAGAGAGACCTCACAGCAGTTACTATTTTGTAATTAGGAATTGTGAAGTTTGTACTTAATATTGCTAGACCTGAAATTATATAGTTCCTGTAACCTTCCCAGTAGATCTGTTATCTAGTCATTGCTGTTATTGCCTGGCAGTTTTCCATATAGCAAGAAGTGACAGCAGAAACAACACAGCCCCCACCCCACCCCCCGCCCCGAAACAAATAACAGCCACAGCCGCAGACCCTGTCAATAGGATGCAAAGACATGTTGTGCTTGAGATCACTGTCAAATTACATTCACATTGTTCTATTCAGTAAAGATATTCTAAACATAGGTATGTTTAATGAAGCAGTGATGCTAAGAGGCATCTACAGCCCTAACAAAATTAGAAACATTAAAAAAAGATGACAATACTACAAAAACACTAAAGTAGTTCGTTTTTGAACTAAACCTATGTGCCAAAGAGCTACCTTAGAGTTAGATGAAGCACATATAGAATAGGTTAAATTTCCCAAATCTTTAGAAATAAAAGACACTGTATAGTTAAACAGAAAAGAACAGAGTTTTAATGGGCATAGTTGGATTTTTACCCAATTTTAACAGGTTTTAAAAGTTTTATTACCCCCATCATGGAACACAGTCATGTGAAACCATGCTTAGCAGAGGATCACCACTATCTAAGTAAGGCTGGAAGAAAACCTTCTTCCTGAGAAATTTCTGTCTTCCTAATTACCTGTTCCTAGCTTCCCTTAAAATAGAACGGTAGGCTAGAAGGAACTTTGGTCTGACAAATGATGAAAATTTTTGTGTTCATCAAAAGAAAAAGATGGCAAACTGGAAAAACTAAAGTAACCCTCTTAAGGTGCAATCCAAACTTGCAGCTAACAACCTAGCAGGCAAGTTCATATGTTTAAAGTAGGACAAAGCCCAGCTATTTTTTGACATCTGATCTGGACACACAAAATGGAAAAAAGGAGCAGACTGGAGATGAGAAAAGATGCGTGTTTGCAGGGTCTGCTATAGTAGTGAAAACTGAAATATTCAAGTTCTAGGCACAAGAAATATTTTTATTTCAAAAATCATTTTTCATGCCTCAACATCAAAAGTACAAAGATCCTCAAGAATTGTGTGAAAACACATGGAGAAGCTTTTTCATTTTTGCATGGAAAGTATTGTAACTAGTGTAAGGATATTTTTTTAAACAGAGGATTAAAAAAGTACAGCTCCAGAAATTATTGGCATTTCAATCTCTTACTGAGTCATATTCCCATTATCCTAATTAAGGCCTAAATGAAATGTAGTGAGCCCTCATCTCCAAATGCTGGCACACATCTGCACCTGGAAGGTAACAAAGCCAGTTAACAGACTCCATCCAGATACAGAGGTACACCACTATGGAATAGTAGCAATCAAAATGAGGAGTATGTACCGCTACACAGCTTGTACAAAATGATCTAATTAATTGTGATTGAAGACAAAATTATTGATGACACATGCTTACCTTGCCGATGAATCATTCCTCCGTGCATAATTCTTGCCACAATGCAATGGTTCAGCTCATTCATTTTTAAAGTGATTCCCTTGAAAAAAGAAATGTTTATACTTTTAGAATAAAACATTAAGCAGTGTGATTCTTAAGCGGTTAAGAACAGTCACTTTTCCTAAAAGCTTGAAGGCAGGGTATAAATTTTCAGGTTAAAACAAAAGCTTTGCCACTCACTTAAATATGAGCAATGAAAACAGATGCTATCTATAAGTAAAGACGCAACGCTTTAATATATGAGCATATAAGATTCTGGTTTGTTAAAAACATAATTTTGTAATCAAGTGCAAAGTGTCCAGTTTGGTTTAAAGCCTAATCTGCTATAACTACTACAAGGTTGTTTTTGTAGTAGTTATACTACTACAAAAGTAATATACACTATACTCAAAAACATGTCTAGTGGTACAGCAGTAGTACGAATACATACATAGCATTTTAAGTTAAGAATGTACACAGGAGGGTAAGTATCTACAATGGCTGCTGAACTACTCCAATTATACTGGCAACTCTACTTTAAAATTCAGAAACTGTCATTAAAATCACTATAATACTGGTCTTTACCAGCGCAGAGTCAAGAAAAACACTGAGGTTCTCTCCATACCATTGGTTCATCTGTGTTCTTCTGGAACTGCACCAGTCGAACTCGTGTTACATTCTCCATATCCATGTCGCCGTTGGCGCTTTCTGGAGAATCTCCGTTTAAGTATGGAGAGGTGGGAGGAGGTGTAACTCTCAGCGCTTCATCACTGTAAACTTCATGTGCCACTACATCATGAGTTTGAAGTAAGGCCTAGAGGAGATTACAGCAACAAATATCAGATTTCCATCATCTCTGATGGCCCCCACTCATTCATTACAAGCATTTTTGAAGCTTTTCAGAAATTAAAGGAAAACCAAGGTATTTGTGCCTCACTTTCTATATAGGAACTTTTCCCTTAAAGGAGTCTAAGATAAGCTTCAGCAGACTGCAAATGCATACACACATACCTAGCCTTTAAAATCAGCATTAGTACACCTGATTTTCTACTGTAGATACCTCTGTAGAATGATGCTGCTTCCCTCTCCCCCATCTTCTCGACACCTGCAAGGCGTCAGAATTAAGCCATCTTTATTTATGTGCCTAGACACAGAATTAGGAAGTATCTTTCTGAGCAAATTATTCTATAATAATTACCCTAGTAAAATGGAAAGGTATTCAGATCCCACGGTATGTCGTTCTAATAAAGACAGACTGTGGATGAGTATTAACTGAAAGAATGAAATCCTGGTTTTTGTTTTTTTTTTGTTTGTTTGTTTTTTTCTTTTTTAGTAGCATAATCACTTCCATATTCTCCCCTTCCCCTAGAGCACGGATCCAGCACAATCACACTGAGTTCAAAATGCTTGATAAAAATTACAATCTAAACCAGCGAACTGCTCAAATACTACTTCATTAGTTTCTTCACGCAAAGAAAGGTACAACACATAATTGATTAAATGCATTTAAGTATCTTTGATAAGCAGAACAACTGACTGTGTATTAACTCTAAGCTAGGGCAGAGACATGAAGCCTGTATAACTGTAGAAGTGTACCGTAAAATACATATAAATACATGTATAAAATACACACAGATAGAAGTTGGACAAAGTGTAAACATTTGCAAAGCAGTATTCAATAGTACCAGGCTTTTTTTATGTTATGACATTCCACTGTTCTCCAGGATTTCTTTAAGAGCACCGCATCACATCCATTTCACATTTGCCTTCAACTCTTAATCATGAGTATATTACAGCTAACTTGCTTTTGTCCAAAACCTAAATATGATTAATATGCAAACTACTCCTTCACTAACTCAAGGACCAGAGATAGATCCTGCCTCTATATTCAAATGGATGGGTTTCTTAGATAAGCATTGGTAAATCAAGCCTAGTTCTTACAATACCTCCACAATAGTAGAGCTATCAGCCACCACTGCAGTTAGGTCAAGCTGTACTATAGTTAACAGCTTGTTAATTTTCATTTAAATGCTCATAGCTCTTAACATGCAAAATCCATCAGTCTTGCAAGGCTTGCGATCAAGCATCTAGAATTTGTTTTGGCAGAGAAATCTGACTCTGCAACACCTTAGTCTTCAATTAAAATGTTTAAGCAGAACTTACACTGAAAAAAAGTGATAAAACACCAAACCCACAAGATGTGTTTCTGAAGTGGAATCCAAGGCAGAAATGGGATTTTCACGGCCCCTACAGAATCCCCGATTTATTCCCAAGGTAGCACTTCTAAAGTGTACCATGTTATAAAAGATAACTTCATAAATAGTTTCCTTTCCTCAAATCAGTTTCAAACTGTAGTTGGGAATTCAGCATTACAACGATGGAATGGAATTCCCTAAATTAGCAATGCTCTGCCCACATTCCTTCCCGTTTTTCCAATGTTTCAAGCCCACCTACACAAACACTATTTTAGTTAAATATTAACAATTACAGTTAAATACTGTACCTACATTTTCTGTTTTTCATCTCATTTTGTCAATCACTAAGCTCAAACTTGCAACAATTCCTTTGCATTAGTCTGTACTACTGAAGCAACATTTTATATTAGAGATAGGTGTAAGTTAAACCTCTTTAATTAAATAATTTTTTCATTTGATTTATTTAATTGGGTGTAAAGTTCTGTATGGAATACTCCTATATAGGTTTAAGGATTTAGCTTAATTCTCATTTTAGTACCTGAAAACTGCTTGCAGTTGCTCCAAAAAGAGAAGAGCAGCCATGTGCAGTCGTGCCTTAGCTCTGGCTGTTATAAAAAACATCCATTCTAGGAGTAAGTGTGGCCTGGGCTTTGTGCACAAGCACTCTGGATGATCTGTGCTTCCTTCAGCTCAATCTCCTCAAAGCTACTTACTCAACTTCATGCACCTGCCTTTATCTGTTACACTCTCCACACTTTAATATTACATTTAGTATGTAATTCAGGGCCTTACATTTGTTTCACATCAAATACTTGCCTTTTACAGATAAAACTGGCACATTTGAAAAATGACTCAAAATTGTGCAATGGAATAAAAGCTTCTTGAAATTTGTACACAACAAATGAGGTACTTGATAATCTTTTAAAGAATTCTTACATGAATTATCTGCTGAAAGACCTTTATGGAAAATTTACACACGTTTCTTTAAATTGAAATGTTAAGCATGTACAGATTAAATTCACAACTTATTCCTGTACGCATAAGGCGCACAAAGGTAAAGCAAAACTAAAAGAACAAAAAACTTTGAACTCAAAGACCTCGGTGCCAATAAGAGTACTTAAAAATGCATACTTTATTGGCTTTGGTTCTGTAAAGACCTGTACATAGTCTAAACCACTAATACGGTGTTTAAGTAAACGAGACAGACTAGACTCCATTGTCTTCTGATTAGGTATACACATTAGATAATAACATAAATAGTAGTAAAATACCTTGTTACCATACAGGTGTTAACACACATGATCCTACTTACCACACTTTATTGCTTCAGTCTCTGTGCATCAGAGCTCAGCAACTTACTAACCAGAGTACTGCTCTGCACAATGCTTGGTAAACACATTGAGTGTAGGCTGACAATATTGGTTTATACAATTACTTCCTTTCCTAATATTATCTATTTTAAAGGCTTTGGCTCTGAAGGAAAGTTTGGCAGAATGCCATGTACATACAAATAGTTTTGTCAGGTCTGCAACCTTATAAAAGGTGCAGCTGGGAGCAGGTGTCGGAATGATGGGAGAGCATGGGATTGTCTCTCTGACATCTAGGGACTCTTTGGTATCTGCACCCTAAAGGTACGGTTCCACAGCAACATACGCCGATTTAACTGCTGCTTTACATGCTTGTGCCATTCCTCCCTATCCCAGACTGCGTGTTTCTGTCCCCTTGCTCATTCTAGCTCTGGCAGTATTCCAGTTGTCCCTAATTCTTTTTGCTAAACTGATCATTGTTTTGTTGGAGCAGTTTTATACTAGTTTAGCACAGTGCAATACTGAAGTGCAGCATCAGATAAATGTCAGAACAACCGCAAGGGAGAGGATGAAGCATGGGGAGAAAGGGATGGGGTTCCATCAACTAGCAGTTTAGCTCAGGATGCCACAGACTAACTCACTGAAATTACTCCTTATCAAAAACAGTTGTTACGGAATTGTGGCTTATTCCTTATTAAAAAATACCTTTTATAGAGTCGCAGCAAAAGAATTCTGACAGACGGTTTTAGATATATGAGGATATCAGGTGGGAATAGAGACACCTACAAAAGATGATTTCCAACTCACTTTTCCTGTCGTTTGATTTGATACATTAAATTTGTATATGCCACAATCATTTTTATCGATGCCAACTCTGAAAATAATTTATACTTAAAAAATGCTCTTTCTCCACAGTCTCCAATGTTTTTGTAATACTGTGTGGTAATTACCCCAAAAAAGTTAAATCAAATGCACCTGTCAGATTCCAAATAAAGAAGTTGAGTACTGAGAATATTGTTCCTGTTTTTTTTTACCCCTGGCTTTTTTTTTTAAATCTTTCTTACGATATGTCTGAGTACCATTCCACCTTGTTTTATGTTCTATTTCAAGCAAGTATTCCTGTTAAATGTTGAACCAGATTTGTTACAGACTTCAGGACAGGTATCATCCCCAGGCAACGACATATCAGTGTGTTGCTGAGTACAACATAAAAAGCCAATGTCTGCATTAGAAGTTAGTGCAATGAAATAGGAATGGATCAACAAGTAAAACAACTGGGTTAGTGAGGACCCGATGTACACACTGAATGATTGCAGGAGCTTTTACTTCTGACCAGCTTCCATCTTGCCCTGTGGACTGAATGCCCATTAGCTGCTGGATTACAGCAGCTGAGCTTCTGGTGTACATCTTCGAGTTTAATTTTATCTGAAAGGAGTGTAGTTTGCATGCTTTGAGACTCTTACATAATACAAGCCAAAGCATTGTAAGGGGACAATCAGGAGATTAACTTCAAAAACACACTCCTGATCTGATTTAAAGTACTAAAATAAATGCACCCGAAGCTACAGTGGCCATCAAAAGAACACACTGGGACATGCAGCTATCCAGATTTCATCTTATACCTGAATATGAGGTTGGTTTCAGCTCACTCTTTCCTGGAAATTACGTTTATCCTTCAGACTTACAGTAATTCAGCTTTCAGGTGAGCAAATTCCACAAAGCCCCCTGCATATAATTCTTGTGTTAGGGAAAGTCAAATTCATGATTTTAAACTGACAATAGTGTACAGCAGATTTAAGAAACACTTTTATTTCTGAACTTATGAACTTCATCCACAGCATAAACAAAATAAATCGTTAGACAGTTTCAAAAGAGTGGACTTCAATAACTGGAACCAAGTTATTAACCAGTAGGATAATCACTGCCTACACACCAGGTTTGTGAAACAGACACAGTAGGAGTTGATCTGTAACAAACTCACTAGGCTGTACAAGCTACTGATTTATTGTAAAATAACATTAAATAAACACTTATTTTGCAATGACTTCACACACCTTTATCCTAAGATGACCTTGGGAAAAAATAAAAGGAGGATCCCAGCTCTACCCATGAACATCCGAAAGGACTCATCCCGCTTTCTACGTGCAATGCAGCTCCTCCCAAAAAGACAGTGAAGCTGCTCCATAATTAGATTACTCCAAACTGCTGACAGTTTTCAGCATAGTGGTGGGGACCAATAGTAGTAGTAATGGGAACTATTTTGCCAGATCAGCAAATTAGAAATGTTTATTAATAGGTTTAGTGTATTGTATGCAGTTTCATTACCTGCAGATTTTAGGGAGAACTTCAGTACTGAACTTAAGTTTTCTAACATTAAAAAAATATATATTAAAAAAACCCCAACAAAAGTAGCATTTGCTTACCATGAAATGAGGTTGTGTTAAAATACGCTTTAGCTCCTTTGCATCATTGTTCTCTGGGTAACATGAAATTTCTTCCAATACCTGCAAAATAAGTAGGAGAAATGCCCATAGTCACTTTGTTTTAAATAAAGCTATTATCAAACAAATGAAAACTCTTGGTGGTCAGTCAGAATATCTCTGAACGATTATACAAAAGAATGTTTTTGACAGGAAAGGGCTTAGGAGAATATGCTCCCTCCCCCCCCCAAGAGAATAAAAGATCTCATTTCAATTTTCTTTCTGAGAGAGATTAAAGCAGAAACTTGAAGGAAACAGTTGCTCTTTTTTCATTTGACAGTATTCCTCCAACAGCTAAATTATATGGAGACAGAAATGAAACACTAACTTGTAGCTGACATACATCACCACCACCAATTGCTACTTTTCACACATGGTCTCAACTTACTAAAACAATCAGTTTAAAAGCAGAATTAAAAATACTCAGACAACCTTCTCTCCATAAATTAAATTGTTAAAGACATCAAGTCACGAAGTGTAGGTGGTCCATCTTCTACCCCACCTCCAAGCTCCAGATTTTATAAAATCTGAGCCATAGTTCAGCTTATTGTTGGGGGAAGGAGGAGGCAGGAGGCATTTGCCTGCAACCTGATACTTTCACCTTTGTTTTCCACATGCAACTACTTGGACAATGAAAGCAGAGCATTTTGTTTCTGGAAACACCTCCCAGGATTAACTGCCAGGAAATTTTGCAAAATAGGGTTTCGGGGTGTCCATCAGTGTGACTGCAGGTATTACACAGTGTTTTAAGTCTTCCTGTTCATTCTATTCTAATAGCACTACAAACAATGTTTCCCTGTGACATTACCCCCAACAATTGTACTTACTTCTACTGATAATATATAATACATTTTTTTTTACTACTTGCAATAAACAGACAAATAAAATACTGTTTGTCAGGTAGTATAAGATTAAGAACAGCTGTGTCTATCTTTCATCTTAATAGGCCGCCTTCACAGCATTTCCATGTCTGCTCTTCTTAGAACTATCTATATAAACTTGTTTTTCCAGTTTAAAAAGCTTATATCAAGAAACTCATCTTTTTGTGACTAAGTAATATATAAACTGAATGTGAAAGATACTGTATTTACACAATGGGAGTATTCTTTTCAAGACCACTATTGTTGCAGCAAAGGTTGAAATGATGAAACTGAGTAATATATATAATCCTTACAGACTGGAATTCTACAAGTTTATGCAACATGTTACGTAACTTAAGTAAGCAACGGTAGAATTCCAGAAATAATTCAGATTATGAGCCAGAATACATATCAGTATCTTAATGAAGAAAAAACCCAATGTTCCACTTCAAATACAGTCAAACTTTCAAAGTAAATATATATTTTAAAGCCATTACCTCTTTGGCTCTCTGTACAGCATCACTTGGAGGATTCCTGATTTGTGGTGAAGATTTTGTGTTTATTTTGTCATAAAGCTGAAATAACAAGAAAACAAACTACTGAAATCATATGCTACTTTATATAAAGCAATGATGAGTGCTAACAATAGCCCGCTTATGTTACCATGATTAAGACGATCGTTAAACTGCAAGCCCCACAGATGTTTTATATACAAAATCTAGCAGCTTAGGGTTTTGGCTTTTCATTTTTAAACATTTCCTGATTTGAACAGTGCCATAGATTCAGAGTTCGTAGGATGACATGGGAAAGTTCAAGAGGTTAAGGGATTCTGCAAACCTCCCATGCTTTTTCCACACATTTACAGAAACTATATTCTTCTACTAGAAATGATCCTATGAATCTTGAATAAATGCTGTAAATGATACATTCTGCTCTAAAATAAAATTGATCTGCATATCCCACTTTTTTCAATAAATCAATCATCAAACATTCCAAACATTAATTTAAATAAACCTCAGGGGCATTTTCCCATATTCTGAAGATAGAAAGCTACAAAAGACTAAGACTTCGGAGAAGAGAAAAAGAAATCTTCCCAAGAAAGAGGGCTCACAAAAAAAAGAGTACCCTTATTTTACTAGGATTTTCTGTTGGACAGAGGAATGCCAATGCATTTAAATAGGAAATCTTAAACCTTCCAGGTTAATTTAAAAAACCAAAACAAACCTTTAAAATCCCCTCAACTACGCAAAACACAACAGGAAAGTGACCTATCTTTAATTTCAAATTAAGAGATAGATATTACGGGCTCTTTTTCATACAAACCTAAAAAACTGTACATGTTTTAAAGAAATAAATGTATACTTAAGAATAAAAAGGTGCTGTAGTAAGTACTATTTTCAAATAAAAAACTTATGGCTTACATTTCAAACAATATAGAGATGGTCATGTCTGTAATTAATTCCTATGTCTGTCAGATGACTACTTGAAAATATAAGACAGAAAAAAGATAAAAATAGGTATTTTTAGGATATTAGAGAAATTTTTATGACAGTGAGGGTGGTGAGATGGTGGAGTTCAGGATCCAGCGTG
>VZSC01000557.1:91425-124229 GCA_013398225.1 Steatornis caripensis
AGAGATGCTCCACTCCCCTCATCATCTTTGTTGCCCTCCGCTGCACTCTCTCCAGTAGTTCCCTGTCTCTCTTGAACTGGGGAGCCCAGAACTGGACACAGTACTCCAGATGCGGCCTCACCAGGGCAGAGTACAGGGGGAGGATCACCTCCCTCGACCTGCTGGCCACACTCTTCTTAAGGCACCCCAGGATGCCATTGGCCATATGTTCTCTCAAACTGAAAAGTGTAGTAAGCAAAGCCTGGGATTGAGTAATCTTAAATAAATACATGCTACACTTTAAAACCATAGTGACAAAACAAAAATCATCTAGATTTAAGATGTTTTCCTACCTCTTCAAAGGAGGTGGGAACTCTTGAATGTCTGCTACTATGAGCTGACTGCAGATATCCAGGGTACCCTTTAGTCCTCCACTATACACTGCAAGACATCTGTCAGGAACTTTCTGCCACAAGTCCCTCCAGCCATTTTTTTTTTGGATCTCAACTACGTTCCTCTATCATAAACCCCATTTTTCTCTGTTCACATTGCAAATGTTTTAACTTCTTTTGGAAAGATAAAAGAAGTAAAACTAGGGTGAGATAAAGGTACAGTTTTGCACATAGCAGTACCAAGAAAAACAAGCATAGCCATCGGAAAATCAACGCAATGAAATCCAGTGGTCCCAATAAAAAACGCCACTCTCATTCCAGAATGTACCAGTAGTACTGTTGTGAAAGACATGGGCTTAGATCATTATTTCACAAGCTACTTCAACATATTTGTAATTTCAAGGACATAAAAATCCTGCTATTTCAATAACAAGTCACTTTTTGGTTTTTTTTTGCTGCATCAGATATCTAATTGAAGCTGATCTTAACAAAAACAAGGCAAACCATCTTTGAAAGATGACACCAGGCATCTGATCTGATAAAAGTAGGCATAAAAGAGATGGAGGTGCTGGAGCGTGTCCAAAGAAGGGCAACTAGCCTGGTGAAGGGTCTGGAGCACAAGTCCTATGAGGAGCAGCTGAGGGAGCTGGGCTTGCTTAGCCTGGAAAAAAAGGCTGACAGGAGACCTTATTGCTCTCTACAACTGCCTGAAAGGAGGTTGTAGTGAGATGAATGTTGGTCTCTTCTCCCAGGTAACAAGCAATAGGACCAGAGGAAACAGCCTCAAGTTGCACCAGGAGAGATTTAGATTGGATAGTAGGAAAAATTTCTTCTCCAAAAGGGTTGTCGAGCATTGGAACAGGCTGCCCAGGGAAGTGGTTGAGTTGCCATTCCCTGGAGGTATTTAAAAGACCTGGTGCTCAGGGACATGGTTTAGTGGTAGACTTGGCTGTGCTAGGTTTACAGTTGGACTTGATCATCTTAAAGGCCTTTTCCAACTGAAATGATTCTATGAGTCTATAAACACCAGGGAAAACTAATCCCTCAACACAGGAAGGGCTATGAAAACAGTTACGTTGCATGGACTACACCTTGATACACACCACAAAATAACCTTTGCTCCCATCTTGCCCATCTCCCCCCCTTCCAATATGGACTACAGCAGGACCTATAGACTCAGGTTAAGCCTAAAAAGGCTTCATTTCCACTTCTGTCAGTTGAATTAACTCTTCACACTTAGATCACCATCTTGAAGAAAAGGATGCTAATGAACATGAACCTCATTCCAGGGAGATACAGAATCCATATAAAACCAGTTAAATTCACAATGATTACAGAGCGTTGGCAAAGAACACAGCTTCTCACCAGCTTTGTGACAGGCAGCACATCTTGCACTAGGAGGTGCTAATGTTGGAGTTACAACCATTGTTGTTTCTCCCTACCCATGTGAATTTTTTTGTAATGATATACTGAGAACAAAAACATACTGCAATGAGCTCATTAGTACAAAGGATAGTCAACATGTAGCAGGCAACTACTTGAATAACTGGAAGTTGGAGGCAGTGAGGCCTGACTGACTTCAAAGATAGAAGCATAGCTCACTGGGCTGTCACTATATTGCCTTTGGGTATTTTAATGTAAATTATACATTTATATTATATATGTAAACCATATATTTATAATGTAAAGTATAAGTGTAGACTGAAATATCATTCTGAAGAAAGCTCCCAGCACCAATAAAGCAGAAGTATTACTCAAGATCTGTGGACTGTATCCCAAACTTTGTAGCATTGCTTTATTTTAGTCATTTCTCAGAGTAAGTCCCAAGCTCCTGGAGAAATAACAAATCTGAGAATCTGAAGTTTTATAAGGAAAAAAACCCCTCCAAACAGGTAGCCCTTATGGTTAAAAAGGAACTGAAACTAACTTGAACTACACTTAACATGAAGAAAATGTAGAAAGTCAAATATGAAAATGATTCTCTTTACCTCAAAATGGTACCAGTAAAGTTAATTACATGTTGTACTAGTGCCAGGAAAACAATTCTAGTGTTCTTGGCAGATCAGGGCCCAGTGACATAAAACCCACACTGTAATCAAGGGAATTTTAAATTCCGCACACTAAAAAAATATTCTACAGATGTATGCTTTTGCAGTAAGATATGTTGGTGCACACACACATGCTTGCACAGACACTCACAATGACACACCACTGACATAGAGAAGATGACATTAGATCAAGAGCAACAGGCTAAATAGTACAATTCTTATTTAAAGTACATACTTTATTAAGCTGAATTTCACTTGATCATTCACCATGTCAGTACTATCCTTATAAATACTCAAAAAGGACAGAACATTTGTTAGAAAGAAAACAGGTTAAGTGCAACAAAGCAGCTAGCACAGTGTCATGCAACTTGGTCAATTTTACATTGCTGGAAAATGGTGGATTCATAAATTCCTCAAAAATGAATCTTAATCAATATAAAAGTTACTGTTAGTTGTTACTTGTATGTCTTTTAAGAGACCCATTCATGTATCAGTATTACACAAGATATGAAAACTCAGAACAAAAATGGTTTCTGCTCAGAAGACTAAATATAGGACAAATGCTCTATATAATTTCATAAGACAGAGAAACAGGAAGAACAAGAAAACAGTGATATAATGCTGACTAGTATAGTGATCTACATATCCCAGGAACACAGGAAATGAAATGCAAAGATATGAGGGAAGTTGAAAATAGAAGGTATTTTACAGAATGTTTATGAAATAATGCAGAAGAAATTCTAGAATAGCCTCTGCTTTTAGTTCTCTTCAGATATGGCCTTCTAGAGAAGTTACCTTTTAGAGAAAAAGCATACTGCACTGGTGATGATGATCCAGCCCACCTGCTGAAGGAATTCTTCAAACAGTTCTCCCTAAGGCTTGGACAATGCTCTTCTACACTACTTGGGAAAGGAGTTTCCATTGCAGTGTGAGAGACAGTCCCTCCCGCTCCCTGGGGCTGAGCATGCTGCCTCTGCTGGACTGGGATAAAAGCCAGATTTGGTTCCCCAAATAGCAAGGTGCTTTCCTGCCAACATAGTTTCTTCTTCTTTTTTTTTTTTTTAACACATATTTTCCATTTGCTTTTGTGTTACAAATATATCTGTTAAAGAATAATTAAAAATAGGAAAACAAGGTGTTTTAAAAATGTGAAAGGATTATTTCACACAAGCATAGCATGTTCTCAGGAGTTTAGCAAGATATGTAGCACACATACATTTCTGATTTGTTATTGCAAAAGGAACACATTCATGTTTGACTAAAACATGTTCCACTTATTAGTTTTAACATGATCAGTATTCAAAGGGGTAAGGACCAATGTTGATCCAAAACACTTGAGCCACACTATGTGATTCACACAGAAAGCCATTCTTACTCAAATCAAAACACAGATAAATTAGATGACTCATGAAAATATTTAAACTTTTTATATGCAGCTACTGGTTTTATTTTCTTCTCTATATCATGATAGATTTTCCACCAGTCTATCCGTGACTTAAAAGAAAAGAAAGGAAGAAGAAAATGAAAGCATCCTGAAAATAGAAATCAACATCTCTTGCCTTTTTTTCCCAAAAGGATATAATAGAAATGTAAATTAATACACTTTACTCAGAAAAGAGCAAATCAGGGATAAACGTATGAAGAGTTTAAAACATTTTCATACAGATAACTATAGTATCAGCCATGGCTGGACACTGCTGAATAACTGATACTTGTACAAGAGACATTCAAATTTACTGTGCCAATGTCCAACACTGAGAGGGTAAACAGAACAAATCAAAACAAATCCAGTAGAAAGCTTTAACCAACCACGTAAGAAGCTAAACTGAGGTCCCAACAACATTCTTTCTAGCAAAATAGAAAATATGTTTCCTTAAAAGCCTGGACTTCAGGACCAAATCTGTTTGGATGACTGAGTTCAAAAGAAATACTAAGGGAACTCTGAAATGTGCACAGAGGCGTGTTCCTTTGAAACATTACCATTAGCAGCAAAGGATAACAGACATAAAAGCGAGATTCTCTTGAAAAATCAGTATGCCTCAAATATATGCACTATGAATATAAACTAAAGGGAAGAAGAGGCTACACACATAGATAGGATACATATAACTACTCCAAAATTTATTTAATCTCACTCAGTTAAAACTGTACTTGTGTAATGTGCTATGCCTGCAAAAGGTAAACTAAACTTTCTTCAAAGTTCATAACGCTTCTATTGCAGATATACTTGCAGAAATAACAACACTTACCTTAACAATTCCAACTGTGAAAATAATGTAACAAACTTCTTAAATTAACAGCCAAAAGATAACAGTCTAGAGAACTATCTGACTCAGGGCAGACAGATGCAGACAAAGCAGTAGCACAGAGAGGCCGCAGTCACACAAAAGCTGATATTGTTCTCCTGCTGAGCAAAAATCTCACTTGTAAATCGAACGACATCTGCATTCAGAATCACCCACAGAAAGTGTCCCTGGAGAGGTGATCAAACTACTTGACTCAACAGAAGAAAGATTTCTCGTCTCCTTCATTGTAGGCAGCTGCATAAAATAGCAGCTTCAAGTTTTACTTTTTAGCAAACCTTGCTTCCTTTGATGCACTAATAGAGATGAAACACAATGTGTAAACATATTCCCCATTAGGGATAGTCTTGAAGCCCAGTATACTTTCAAAACAAATAATCATTAAAATATGTTGTCATGATACAGAAAATAGCCAAACACCAACGGCTCCAAAAATAGTAACCTCTTCACATTTAATTCCAACTGCTTTATCCTTACTGCTGACACAAGACAGCAATGCCTCCCATGATCTCTTTCATGGACGTCAATAAAAAAATCTTAATCAAAGCATTTGATAAGGCCTCTAAAAATCAGTGAGTGGTAATAAAAAGCTGCTTCACTACTTAAATTTAGCTCTGTTTTTCCATAAAGTTATTTATATCCTTTACTTAGCTTTATTACATTCTTTATTATCTAAATTGGATACTATGAAACAATCTATAAAGCTTTATATAGGCATAAACTCAGACAGTACCAAGTCACACACAGGAATGTCCTACAGCATTCACTAAAATTTTCATCATTACATTTCTAACAGAAGTGAGAAAAAAAAGTAAAATCTGTCCAACCCAAAGTTACTCTTTTACTTTAGAAGAAAGATCAATTACTAAACAACACATTTTTAGGCAGTGAATATTTCTAAATGGTTGTTTCTATAAGGCCCTTTTCTTTACTCTCCCCAGTAAACAAAATGAAGTTTTTAATAATGAATTGTGTAACTTTTGTACAGGAAAAAAACACTCAACACAATAGAGGGATTCTGTAAAATTACACACACCCCCAATGAAACTATTCAATTAGCCCACATCAGGATATGCTGGTGTACTGCAGGATTCGGCCCAGAGTGAATATAAATTACTTTGTAAGTAGTTGGCACCTTTCTCCCCCTTGTTTTGAACACCTTTGGCACCCAAATAAAGTGGAAGAGAGTTTTAAGATAGCTATCTAAACAGACATACATAAATGAATCAATTTAAAACAATCGATAGGATGATAGGAACCCTGCTTTCTATGGCCTTCAGAGGTGCCTGTCTTTGTAACACCTCAATTAATGAATTACTGAGAAAGAAGACTTTACTTTGTGATCTACATTACCTGTAAAAAGCAACAAGTGGGTACTTGCACTCTTAACACAAAGATTGTGTTTCAGCAGCAGGACTGAACTACCATCATGTGCTTAATCTAAAAATAAGGATAACTCTTGAGAAAGAGTAGGAACACGAAAACAAATTTAACTGTGGAGAAAGGCTAAGGAAGAGGAACAGTAGTTTTAATGCAAAGTGACAGCCACAACTTTGCAACAGATTATAAAACTCCTACTTAGTGGAATATAATGCTTTACAGGTGACTTGTTCTGGTGGCCTGATTAACCCCAAATACTCAGAGAGGAATAAACAGTGTCCCTGGCAGAACTTCATCCAAGTACAACTGACGATTTTTTCAGAGTTCTGAAAGAAACTGGAATAGTATCAATGCATAAACAGAAATCAATTTCCCACATTCAATTTACTGAAATTAAAAAGCTACCATTTCAAATAATACTGTCTGTAACTTGCTTCAGTCTTTCAAATATGTATTTAATGACATTGCAATCTTTTAAAATTTTATTTTGTATTACTCTAACCAAAGTATCTTTGGGAAGATTCTATCATCTCTCTTCCACACAGCATAATGAAACAAAAATGCTTTCCGGTAGCGTTTTGTTCTCACAAATACATTGTAGTGTGCATTTAAATGTATTCCTTTCTGTCTAAGAGAATGACAGTGACTTTTAAATACAAGAATGGCAAAATCGTACAAATTAATTGCAGTTTTTTCTTGCTTAAAAGGTGACAGCAGACCATTACAGAAACATTAGATCATTAGTGAAGTACTATGAACCAGACTGGTACTGTAAACAACAGAACAAAGCAAAAGCATTGCAGAAGTGTGAGTTAATGTCTGGTAGACCTGTCATGCAGCAAAATACTTAAATTAAGGCCATCCGGTTTACCAAAGCCCAAGAGTTATATGACAACGTAACAATGGTTAATAAATATCTAAAACCTTCCAGCATGAGTGACACAAATGTTTGGGTTCTTATTATTACACTCCTGTTATTCCCTTCCTGTCCAGATTTTTATTTCTCGTTCGTATTATCTGATCACCTTTCTACACTGCAGCATGCAATATAAAAAGACAGAGCAATTTAAGCATTTAAACACAAGCTAGACGAACTTACACTGGGAAAAAAAGATTCATATCTTATTTTCAGCTCCTAATCCCTACTTCCTGCATGCTTCATACAATTTTATCTAATGACCGTTTAATGTAAAATGCATAAACAGTTATCAAGAACAAAGATCAGAACTGTAGAATCTTGTGTCAGAGCAATGCCCTCATCACTTAACAGCTAACTGTCTCTGTTTTTTTTGAGTCACACAGGCAGCTACACTGTGGGGAAGCTTTACTAGAATGCTTGTGTGCCCATAAAGGCCGGTTCAGAACCCTGCAGCTGGGTCCTCTTCTGGAAGGAAGTATGTGTGCATTTGAAGAGTTTGAAGTTGAAGGATGAACAGAACCCAGGTGGCTGACTGTTCACTAGTCACTAGACAAATTGTGAGAAATGTACAAGTCATCTACTACAATTTAAAGAGTTTGGACCCCAAAGGAACTATGGTACCATTTACATTCAGATCATACCCCTGCAAAGTTGTATATAGGAACTGAAGCATTCAACAGTTTTTCAGAAACTCTTTAAATTTTCTACAACCATAACCATCTACCTGCAGATCAGATAGCTGGAATGACTCTTACTCCTGTGTGTCTTTCACTGGGTAAAAACCATAAACATCTTGCTAGATTTGTGATACTCACTGAGGTATCAAAGCTGTTAAATTAAAGACACAGTAATAAAATGGTCATCATCTATATGGTCACATGAGCATTTTGGTTTGATTAAGGAGAGCATTTCTTGTGATTATGCCCACCTACCGTTCTTTGGTTTTCATTGTACAGTGTTACCAGAGCATATTTAGTCTCAAACGACACTAATATAGAAGATGTTGTTTAGTGGTTATTCAGTCCACAGGACTGCAGTATAGGTAGTATAAAGCAAAAACGATCAAAATACACAGAATTATTGACACTGGGTCCTCAGTGTCAACTGATTTGCTCTATAGATCTGCTATTGTTATGTTGTAGTACTCGCTAATGCGGACATAGCCTACACCTCTGTGGATTTGGGTCCATTGTGATTTTTTTCTCAGTGGAATGTGTAGATTGCTTTAGAAAAAGTCTATCTTGCCTGAAAGTGAGTCCTCTGTCTTCAACACGAAATATCAATGTACTCCAGAAAAAAAGCTTTTTCTGCTTCTTTTTGACCTTTATTTTAGACTCCAATACTTTGTAGACAAAATTAAATCAATGACAGCATGATATGCTTTTGAATTTGTCCTTCAACGTGAGTCTTGGCACTCAATGTGTGGGATGGAGTGTAAGCCTGCAGTGATGCTGAAGGTCCCCGTTCTTTCAGAGTTGAAGTTCAGCAAATACTTTTACCTCAAAACTATACATGTGCTCCCAAATTCACACAGTTTTAAAAGTACAATGTATTTGCTTCTTAGGTCTTTTTGGTTAAAAAACTACTGGGAAACATAAATAGGATTTCTGCATGTGACAAGGTAATACGAAACTTTGAAAACAGGAAGTCCTCAAGGCACAGAAAGATAAGTAGCGTGCAAGTGTTTTTTTCTCAAACACCAGAACTTGCTTTTCAAAATATTTCTTGCAAAATAGAGCACTTTAGTTTTCTGGAAGGAAAAAAAAAACAAACTATGAACCATCCGATATCACAGTTGATCTGTACGTGTAGCCAGACAGTGAACTACGCTTTACAGATAGATAGTGAAGAAATGGGAACCAGATCCTGATTATGCCTACCAGGAGGCACTAAACTGTATCTTCCAGCTTTGTAATTTTTGCACGCTATCTTGTGGAACACCCACTGCTGTTTTATGAAGTAATAGCTCTCATGAACCACAGAATAATACAGATCTAAATGAGTGAGTCTATTACAGACCATGTTCAAGAATAGGACAGAAACAAGCACACCTAGGTGTTTCACACAAAAAAAGTCATACTTTAAAAATATCCATAGAACTGGTCTAAGATTATTACATTACTTAGAGATAATAAATAAGGAAAGAATCTGTACAGTTATAAAGTTACAATTAACATTTAAAATAAAAAATAAAATCCAGCTCTTACCAAAAGAAAAAAGCCTATTCTGAAAAATTATTTTAAAGCAAAGCTATTAGTTCAAACCAAGTCATTAACCACTTACACACTCTAAAATATTCTGTATGTATAGACCTAAAACGTATTTTTGTGTAAAGTGCTAGTTGATTGTTAAATTCCACCCCTAAATAAACTCACTTTGGTATGAAACAAAAAAGAGAATATAGTCGGGATAAACCAAAATATTATCCAATGAAAACAGATATAGAAATGCATTCAAATTGTTTATCACAGAAAACTTACATCTAGTAGCGTGTGAAGATGCTGATCCTGGAAAACACTGTGAAGAAAATCTAAGTCCTTTTCACTGCAGTCTGTAAGTGCATGAATTTCTTCCAGGCTGTCCAGCACCTGTGAGACTGCTCCTATGGGGCAATAAACAGGAAAAAAAAGAAAGAATAAAAATCGATAAAGCAAAGACTTATGGTAAACTGAACTTTGGAAAAGGAAGCTTTCACTTCATCCAGTACAACTGGAATAGGAACATCAAAAAGCTGGAGTTTTTACAGGAAAACTCACTGAATAAACTTTACATATATCAACAGTGCCCATATAAAGTCTAATTACAGATAAGAAATGGTTTAACTGAAGAAAGTTTAAAACCTGCTTTTATTAAGCTTTGTTTTGTTCCGTTTTAGCCTGGTTTCCAATGACGTCTTACGGAGTCACTTGGATTATCTGCCCAACTGGCTGTCTCCACCATTCTCACTCCAGCCTTCTCCACTTTTTGAACTGTTGGCCAATTTCAAATACATATTCTAAATCCATAAAAATTCGAAAGGACCAATGCTCTCAAAAATTCTTTTAAAATCAGCATCTGAATAGAGGAGGGAAGAGAGAGAAAGACCTGAGTGCTGTGTCCTCCAGAGGAGGAAAAAAGGCTGTAACATGAGCTCCAGTTTTTGTTCTGTTTGTTCTGCTTGCCTGGTTATCTCAGACCCAGTTACAGCACTTGCTGCCTTTTGACCAGTGGATTGTTTTGGGTCATAGGAAGATGGGGGTGTTTTGTATATGCCATAAGGTGAAAAGGGAAGTGAGGGATACAGAGACAAAAAGGAGAAACAGGAGGCATTACGGAAGGTAGAAGTCCATGAGGCGAGTTGAACTCGCAGTAGAGGAGGATACAAAACCACAACAGAAATCCACAGTAAACCAGCCCATATTGGTTCCTTGTGCAACAACTTGTTTCAAAAATCAGGTATCAGTGGTGGCTGCCACGCGTGCGCATTACCAGAACACTAACTTTGGCTCATCTAGACACCCATGGCCCATGTCTTTAGTTTTTCCACAGTGGTATAATCATCTGCAAAGATGGTAGCATATCCGGCATTAATCTGTAAAAACGCTGGTGTCTGACAGTGAACTGCTGAATGCTTTTTCATAAATAAATTCTTAATTCTGGATACAGAATTCTACACATTCTGTATTTCACTAATTTCTCCTTGATACGTTTACTCTGTTTAGTTATTCATTTGCTAGTGTCCTTTTGTCAAGACAGATATCTAAAAATTTGCTGTATTTCTTGAAATTCCATCCTCCACTGTATGAACAATTCTTACTAGCCTCCCTCAACTCATGTCCTTTTGAATCTATTGCACTTTCAGAACATATTAAAAACAAAAAACCCAACGCCCTCTTAACAACACAAGAAAGCAAGTTAAATTCACGTATTTCTCTGAAAACCACGAACGAACATAAAATACACTAAACTACTATACAAGACCTGTGACCTGATGGCTTAGAAGGACGAGTAAGTTATAAGTCCAGAAACTCTTGCATCAGATTCAGTACAAATCTCAGCCTCTCCTTACAGTTCCCTGTACACCAAGGTTAAGAACCAGAGTACTGCCCTCACTCACAACTCAGGAGCAATTGCTTATTGCTCAGGAGTAATAAGACTTCATAGTCCTCTCCCGTTAAATGTGTCTGACTACTTATTTCCAACTTATGCAATAATTTAAGTTACGTTCTTTTAAAAAAGCAGTGGCTGGTCAGCAAATAAAACTAATGGTTTGTCTTATGGTAATTGCTGCACATTGGGTCAGGTGCACTAAAGAAGACAAATAACTGCTCTATCTTTGATAATGAATAAGCACGCTCAGCTGAAAAGCACTGTCCATATTCCTCTGTCTGAGCCACGGCTTCCTTACTGGGAAACACAGCAGGAAACCTGAGAAAATACAGGGACTGTGAATCTGCTTCAAAGAGTATGGAGAGATCACAGCTAAGCCTCAAAGACATGGAAGAAAAACACTACCTAAGGACCCAAAATGGACTGTGCAGCAGAGTTTGTTTTGACATTTTCAGTATGTCAATTAAAGGCTGCTGAACTTAGAGATCTTCATGGTTGAAGGAAAGTGCTTGACTTTCCAGGATGCAGTTGGCAGAAGGAAATTTGTTAGAATTCTCTTTTATTTCTATTCCTGTCATGCTCAGAGTTTAAATTAATTATTTTCTTTCCTAGCAAAATCTCACTTTCTGGCTTCAAAGCCCTTTCTGTGTATTTCGCATGTTTACTTCAAAGAAAACTCAAGAGAATATTCACTTCAGAGGTTTGGATATCTTGAGTCTCTAATGCTGCTCAATGTTGATCATAACCAAATGAGAAGAACCAATGAGAAGTATGTTGTCTGCAGCACTGCATTACTGTGAAACATTGAATGGTCTGGCCCACCACATTATTTGACAGTATTACTTACTTTGGGAGTTTTATTTTGTGGAATACTTTGAGGTCTTTCGAATAGAAATAAAAGTTACTATTTCTAAATGTTTTCATCTCAACAACCATTTGAATATCTGGGAATTCCAAAACACTAAGCTTTGTTCATCAGGTCTTTTTTCTCCTGTCCATTGGTCACACTTAATAGATGGCTGTAAAAGAAAGTTTCCAAGAACGTCCTTAATAAAACTGGTAAGTTCTGACAGGGACTTTGCTAATCCCTCCAAATCAGTTCTACCTACCTCTTTTGTAGGTATCTACCTATATCTACTGCCATGTATTTCACGCATTTACAAACAACATGCACCTGCATGAGAAACTGGCGTAGTAGCAATATACTGACAACCTGTTATTGCATGAAAAAGTGATAGAACAATTCTACAGGCATTTTTGTGAACACCTACACTTTCTCTGTTACAGACATCTGGCTAAAAGCCTAATGGTACCTTTCAGAAGAGTTTTAAGTTCAGATAAAAGATACTACATAAAACAAAATTAACCAATCTTTACAGCACACCTGTCCCTAAAAAGATTCATATTCTATCATATTTAAGCTAAATTTCTAATCTTTGGGAAAGAGTAAAAGCACTCAATATTTATAATTAAAACTTGTATCCTCTAGAAATAGGATTTAATCTCTTTTCATCAATTGCAAATGCACCCATTTTGGCAGTCAGCATAGATGGTAAAGGAAGGACTTCAGTGAGTTACTATACATACAATCTAAAAGCTCTGATTACTCATGGTCTGTAGCAGTTACAGACAGATCTATAAATATAAAAATTAGAACGATGCATAAATGTTAGGAAGCTAGGGAAAAAAAAAGGAAATTGACTAACTTGACTGGCTTTGTTTGATTGCTTTTTAAGGCTCCCTAAAGCAAACTTTGTTAGAAAATGCTGCTTACTGCCACAGAACTTTCAAGTCGCTCTAATCACTTAGGTAAGATGAATCTCACCCTGCACCTTAAGTTACTACAAAAATACATACACATACAACTGCACAAGAAAGGTTCTAATTCCAGTGATAGAAGTAGAAGACTCTTCTCCACAGTAATAGTAACAAAATCCACATCAAACATGGTTCTGTGTGGATCCTGCTGTAATTCCATGTATGTTCTCAGTGTGCAAATGAGCAGGGATATTCTGGGCCAAGTACACAACCTCGTCTTTCTTGTATTCCTGTAAGACTACCTAAGAAAGGATGGCTGCAGCTATTCAGAGTTCCCTCGTGGCTGACAACTCTGAAAAGTTGAAAACTATGGGCTCCCATTGTTTTTGAAAAAAAAAAAAAAATCAGAATGCTTATGATAGCCTTCTGCAGTCAGTAGTAATACATGAAATGTTTTTACAGTTAGTGCAATGACTTCTTAAGGATGATACCAAATTGCTTCTAAGAAGACGGGAGATGAACTGAGTAGCTTTCTGCCTATTGAGGCAGATCTATTATGTGTCAGTCGGAAGTATTTGCTTTACAAGGCAATAACTTGGGATTATTTCTTCAACCAGTGTGTAGTCAAAGTTATCATAGGTTTTTCCTGGAGGTTCTGTTACCTCATTTATGGAGATGTCATTCAGAAACAGCTCTCTCTTGCAGCTGAATTCTCTCTCTAGAGTCTTTGTAGTTCTTATACAGTACCCTTAATACCACCTGAAGTTGGTATGGACACTGGTTCATCAAGTTGCAAGTAGTCAAAGCATTGGTAAAATAGAGTGCTGTTATTACATCCTGGCATCTAGCTACTCTAATCTGGTGGTTTGGCTAGAGAAACTGAACTTTAGAGGTAGGTATGAGTTGCTTATTTCTCCCCAGAAGAGAATAAAAGAAATCTTTAAAATACTTTCCCAGTAATTGTCTACATATTCTCCAATAGCATTACATCACCACAAAACAGCCCAAAAGTTTGCTTTTCTGAGGCTCAGTGAACAAGGCAGACATGACTGACTTCCTCTCTTACAGCAGTACCAGAACTACTAGCTTCTTTTGGTGCAGCAGTGATCTGCAACAATGTATGACTAAGAGTGTTCAGGTAAACAGGCTTAGGTCTTGCTGCAGAACACAAAGACTACAAACACATTCTGAGAGAGTTTTCTTTGGTTTATTTTGTAATATTGAAGATTACAAATACCCATTTAAGTCTTGGTCAGTCATACACCCTCTTCTAAGCAATGAAAACTTATTAGAGGAAGCCTTACCTTGTTTAAATACAAGACTATAAAACCGTTACCTTTTTGCAAGTCTCCTGCAATTAGTATTCCAGGAAACTGAATCATTGTAATAATAGCATATTTTTATTAAAAAAACACTGACAAAATCTAACCCCCCTAGATTTCTAGAATTGTATAAAATTCAGTTGCCCACACCAACCACTCATTTTAATCCTGTTCATTCTCATAAGCTATCTTAACTTGGATCGGCTTTTCAACTATTCTATATGTTGTATAAGCAGGTAAGTATTTATGCCTTGAAGATTTTACAGTGGTTTTTAAATGACTAACCAAACCTCAGCTACTATTTGCAATTTCCCTACATATCACAACTTGGTCCTTATGCCAGTCAATCTACAATCAACACAAGCTCATTTCTCCCAGCTTCATCTCTTGGCTGCCTTCTTGTGTGCAGTTGCTGGAAATGAAACCAAAAGACAATCCTAGCTCACAAAGTGCAGGCATTTCAGAAGGTAGGGTTTACATTTCGCCTTGTTTATGAAGAGGTCTGAGGCTAGAAGATACATCAGAAATTGTTAGATTTTAAAAAGATAAAATATTAGAATCACTCAACGAAGTCACTAGATACAATCTCATAAAAAACAAATGTGTAATCCCATGGCATAATGATAAAGTGCAGTTATTTTCAGAAAAAAAATTCTTATAAATATTGTAAGATTCTGTCAGAGCACATCGCTTGAAGTGACAATGAGATAATTTTTACCAACTCTGTAATGTGCAATTCAAATTTCATGGATATTATTTTTATTTTTCACATACGACAAATAAAGATTATTTCCTTCTGCTTTAAGACTCCAGTGACACTTATACCTTTAAATGACTTATTTAGTGATAACTGCATAAATCAGTGCCTCCAGTAGTTTTGTTTTGCTGGCATCTGGTTACAAAACCCTAAAAACACAAGGCATAAATGTTTAACATCGTAGGTAATTAAGCACTACATCAAAATGCTATGGAAATGATAGGGTGTCTGTCAGCTGAGGTTTTCAAATCACAATCACATACACATTTAAAACTGTTCACTTCAGCCAAACACGAAAGTCTAGGCTCAGTACCAGCATAATTATAAAACACTATCCCCACATTACATACAAGACTAGGTTTGCGTTAGTAGCAGAGGACCAAAGTTAAAAATGTGTAAGAAAGAACACTTCTATTTTTGGTTGGTCCTAAACATATGATGTTTCTGTTAAAGGCGAGAAAAGAATCTTTTACAGAGATGGGACCTTTCCACTACTTGTGCTGATGTAACTTTCTAGATTAAGAGAAAGCCAACCAAGGACCAGATGCTCTTCATCACTTTAATCCACATCTGCAAGATCACTGGAGCTGAGATGCCTCTAACCTCACACGGGAATTTGTTGCTCTTTGCTGTTGACTATATTCCAGAGCAATTACCTCAGTAAGGAGAGATTACAGCCAAGGTGTGTGTATATATATGCCTATAATAGTTTAAAATAAGGTGGGAGATAGAGTGAAATGACAATGAAATGCAAGAAGGGGCTCTACCCTCCTCAAATTTGAGCTATATAGTGTTTAATGACTTCTTTCTTCTTGGACAGAAACTGAACAGCCAAGTTTAGACACTCTCTAAACTTACAAATAAGTTCCTACATGTATGCCGTTCTGTGAATCCTAATGGGAAACAATTTAGACAGTGATTATATATATATACACACTATATATATATATATAAAACCCAGGAATAGTCATGGGAGAGAACTATAAATACAGAGGTTTATGAAGACTACAGTGAAACTGCAGAAAGAAGGCAGTTGGTGCGATAGAAGTGTATTGGGGGGGAACAAAAAAGAGAAAACAAGAGATAAAGTGTTCCCAAACACGAGCAAGAACACAGAGGAGAGTACTATATATGGAAATACAAAACAGGAGGGGGAAGTGGCAGAGCAGAGAAAGGGAAGGAGGAGGGGCACAGAGAGACTGATGCTTCATTTTGAAGATAGTCTTCGTTTTATTCTGCATGCACAAGGGCACTGTGTGTATGCAAGTTCCTAGCTTTCTCCTGTCTTCATACTCGGGACCCTTACACAAAGTTTGCCAGTTCCTTTTCCAGTGATGTCTCACTGTAAAATTAGCCACAAATGACAGAAGGCAATCTAGTGTGGTGGTAAAAAAACATGTAGTGAGAAGGTATTGTTTTTCAGACCAGACCTGCACCTTACAAGAAGAACACTCACATGCAACCAAAGAAATAAGTATTTTAACAAATGAATGCCCTTCATTATTACTTAGATACTTTTTTCCTTATTGCAAAAATATATGGAAACCATCTTCTGTCCAGTATCAGGGCGGCACATCCTATCAGTCAGTATGTTTACTGAAGAAAGCCTCTATGCACAAACAAAATCTAAAAATCAGTGCAGAGGGTCTCTATGAGGTTTCTTTTTTCTCTACAACTGTGTAAAAATGAGACTGTTGCAAAACTTTTATAAAGAATCCACTGAGTCTCACTCTCATATTACTGGACAGACATTCTGAGAAGGGGAAATGGGAGGACAAGGAACAACATCCTCCACAACCTATAAGATCAAGAGAATGAACCAAACAACACCACCAACAAAATCCATGACTTTGATGAGAAATGGAGACACGGATCTATGGCTTGCTGCCCTGACCTAGGACAGAAGAACTGTTAGCCTACAAATCTTAAAATGCTGCAGGAAAAAAACCCTTTTATAGCTTGTATTTTGAGATGCTGAATTTGTCGGTTTTGAAATGGTCCTGGTTTGTATCAAAGGGTCTACATTTTCACACCTTCTCCTATCTCTAGTACAGTCTGTAGGTTTATAGAAGTGCTTGTGCTTTCAGTCTCTCAGGGAGTGTGCAGCTAACTTTGCAGTAAAACCTCCTCCTTACATGCCAATAATACTCCTTCATTAAGGGGACACATATTGGGTGGTTATTTAAACCAGGTGTATGCATATACACAATGCATATATGATGTATCACATCAACATAGAATGATCAAGAAAGTTCATGCAAGGGTAGAGCAAGAAAATAATATATGACTAATACTGCAGTCTACGTTTAGTGTTAGGAGAAAAAAGCCCATTAGTTCATTAAAACATTAATTTTGGAACTAAAGTGCAAAACCAAACCATTTTATCCTTTATTAATTTAATAAAAATTTTATTTCAGTTGTGTTGCGAATATTGAAAACAAAAGATCAGGTAATTTTAATACTGCCTCTAAACTAGAATCTTCAGAATTCCATGGAAATGATATTACTTCTGGTTCATTACACGGTCAAAGTTATAGACAGATTCAGTCAAAAACATAGAGGTTATTTTTCTTGAACAGGCAGTATTAAAACTGGAAATAGCAAAGAGAGAGAAGAAAGCTGATTTTTAAACATGCAAAGACACATGCCATAGCTGAATGATACGCCTTAAAGGAAAACGAAGGGATACCTACTTTCTGCTGCTAGAAGTCCTAGTAGGAAGGCAGCATTTGGACAAACAACAAATAGTATGAAGATTTCAACAACAAGCGATTTATAAAGCTGCAACCTAGCCTGCTACTTCAGCCACAAAATAGTACGAACAAAGTGACAAGAACCCCCCACACCTCTTCTTTTAACATGGTTTCTATGTGTGAAGCAAACGGGACTTGCAGACTGAGATGGGAGGAAAACAAACACGGCATTGGGAAGGTAGCACACGTGGGCATTGTCAGGTATCTGTAATACCAGACTTTTCCCAACATTGGTTAAACTATTTTAAAAAACTCAGGGACAAAAAATTATTTCAAGTAAGAATATCGTTAAGAGGCGAACTGATAAACTATTTCAACATACTGCAAACAAAGTGTAACAACACATTAATTAATATACTATCTAGAATTTAGCAATATTATACTGTAATAAATTTTTTTACAAAAGTTTCAGTCAGAACCATTATGAGAACCATTTAGAAATACAACCATTTTACTATCGATTTTAATTAACACTGACTTTATATACTCAAAAGCTCTTGTATTTAAGCACACCAGAATAAAAGTTAAATAACTGAAAAATCATTAAGATAATAATGGATTATTAGAAACACTCCAACTCATGATCTCAAAACTGAGTTATACCTGTAATACTAGATAAGGAATTAGTAACAGTAAATTATATGCTGAAGGTAATTTTTCCCCCAAGCAATCATACTTAGAAATGTTACACAAGATCATTTGCAAATATTTACAAAATGAGTGGTAATTTTTGCATAACAACAGTATATTTCTTTTTCTTCCTTGTGCCGACGAGACTGAGTGTTTTTAAGATATGGGCTTATATTGCCCATATTTCATGGAATCTAAATCCCAGGAAACTACTAACCACTCACTAACTTCTGAGTTAAGCTAGTTCCATGCATGTTGGAAACAGTGGTCTTACAACTTGGTCATACATTTGCTGTTTGATCTCACTCTGAAAGACTATCAGATTTAGCTTTTTTTCCATTACTATTACTTTCAAATTTGAAAATCAAGATCTCATACTGTTAAAAATGTCTCATTTGATATGACAATATAGAGTTCAACAAGATAAAAAGAAGGAAAATTTCAATTTACATGCAGCAATCCTGAGACAAAATACCAAAATGCACTTATAAAAATGCCATACGAAACTTGTCTTGAAGTTTAAGAAACGAAGCTAGGAACGTGCCTGCTTTCTGTGCAATGCAAAAGCACTGCTTCTATGTTCATCAGCTTACACCGTTACCACAGAGCTCAGAAAGCACGTAAGTGTTCAGGAAGTACTGCAACAGTGCTATTTGTTAGCCTAGGCTAAATAAGTACATTTGGTCAGTCAGTCTGTTAGAAAACATGCTGCCGTACTTTCTCTGTGGTTAAACTGAAACACAGCATTATAAAATGCCTTACAGGAATCTAGAACTGTTTGCAGCAAAAGGCTACTCTGAAACTGTTAGTCGCACTTCAGAATATGAGCACTGTAAGTCAAGCAATTCAAGCAGGCATTATAAAGGAAAGTCCTTTAACCAAAAGGTAAGATTTGCTTTAATCTAAAAATCAGTTATGCAGTTTTCCAAAGACTATGGACTATCCACTGGCTTAACTCCATCACTGACTCAGTAATTTTGAAAATGTGGCTACAAAAAGGTTTTTGGAAATACAAAGTTACAAAAAAAGTCTTCAATTTATTTATTGAAGAAATTAAATTTCTTCAATTTATTTTCAATTTTCTAACTGTCAGCCTAAAAACCTAAACATATGAATCTACTTAAAACTCCAAGGTAAACTAAACAGTCTTCAGGAACTCAGCTTCCCAAGTCAAAACATCAAACAATTCCACTGCCTTTCCTTGGGCTGCCACAGAATGAGAAGCTGAAGAAGCAAATGGAGGAAAAATGAAAAGCTTTACACTGGTGATGCTCTTTATTCAGCCTGAGGCATTGTTATCAAAACATTTGAAAATTGTTTTGATACTCTCCCTTAGGGGACAAACAGAGGAAATCCTCTGTCTTGGTCTGATCTGCAACCAGGTGATAGGACAGTCAGGGAGGGCAGAGGAGAGGGGAAGGACTAGGATGGGGAAGGGTAGCAGAAAGCAAACAGATTGTGAATTTTTTGTTAATTAATTAATAAATACAATTTATAATTATAATTATTTTTATTATTAATAATTTCACGTCCCACTTCAAATACTCTCTACTGGGTCAATTTTTCTCATGTGCTAGATTTAGCCTTTAGGGCTGCTTATTGCTAACTTCTGATTTATATTTGCTTCAGCATACTAAAAATATGCCAAACATTCACTGCCTTAGTAAATCGACATTTTACAATGTATTGAAGACAGGCAACCTGCAAGTCAAATGTTTTACATTCTGGCAAAAAACATTTGCAAGTCACTTGAGCTGTTAGTGGCTTTACTAAAGTAGTTACTGAACACAGTCTATCAGCAGTAAAGTAGTATTTTAGTTTATTAAATATTTACTTAATTTTTCAAAACATTTTAAAAGCCTTTATCATACTCCCTCAAATTTGAGCAAGACTTTTGCTATGTTACCACCAGAATGATAGTGGGATTAAGTTAAGTCCTTCAGAGGACAGTTGCTCACGAAAGAGGGAATAGATCACCCAGAACAAGCTGTGGGAACCAAAAATTATTAACACACTCTGTAAGAATGAAAGGAAGATGTGCACAGAAAACTACGTGGTTGACTTTAAATGTAATTTGTCTGTGTTCATTCCTGTCTAATGTAGTTATGCAACTTGCTGACCCTCATTGGAAAGCTCTCTGACAAGAATATCCTTTGTGGTACTGCATCTAAGACAGTAATCTGACTTGGTGCCTATAGGGCCTTCATATCCCAGGCTATTAGTCTGGTAGTATAGGAAGAGGCTCAAAGGGTCCAGCAATCCCAGGTTCACTGAACTCTGAGGAAGAACACCTCTAGATTAATCTGGAAAAAAGACAGAACCGAAATGTTCTGTGTTTAGAAAGACTTGAAGGAGGACAGGATATACAGTTTGCATAACCCAATAAGCATTTGCATTTCTGCATCTTTATCTCGGTAGGAGTTCCACAATTGCCCATTTCTGACAAATCATTTAATTTTAATGGTAAGCTTCACAAAATTTTACGGGAAGATTAAATAGGCAGCAACATTTAAAATATTAAATGCTCTTCATTGGAGTTTATGATCTGGAATAACATTATAAGATGTTAGGAAGGAAACTTAAAGAACCTTAAGATAGTGAAGTTTCTACTGCAATTCAAGAGTTTTATGTCCAATTTCTATAAACTAGTTCAGTTTAGAATCATCACAAGAGCCTGTCTCTTTACAAGCTAGAAATATTTGAAAACTTTATCAGTGTACTTCTGAAGAGGAAACAAAACAGATTTCTGTATCTAGCAATTTCAGAAGCTGAAAGTTGCACTATCTTTTCTTACAAGTGTTTATCCTCAGATACTAAATACTGTATCAGCTAATGTAGTGGGTCAGGGAAACATCATGGAAACTATCCACTTAGTATAGCTTCCTGACCACTATGATCTCCCATCACTGAGATCAACAATGTTATTTTAGAGAATAGCTACACTTTCCTGAGAAATCCAAACTATTGTTTCAGTTACTTCAGAGATGAACACAAGGTAACAGTGGATCCAGCACACATATTCTGTAGAATTCAGGTGTACTGGATTAATGTATTCTGTGAGCAGAAAAAAATAGAACTTGTACCTTTGCTGTGTACTGATCTCTGCAATTACATCACCCTGTGAGGAAGACACATGCTCTGTTGATGTGAGATTGAAACTGGAAAGAAGAACTGCAGTTTTTAGATTAGGAAAGTTGCCACTGCCAATCATGTTGGTGGCCTATTTATTTTATTGAAATGGAGGAAGTAGCTGATATGGATCCTTACTTACAAGTACATCAAGAATTCAAAAGCTGGCTGCCTGAAGTTAAGCCATGGGGCTGTATTCATCCATTTGCAATAAATGATCTGAGATTACCATTCACTTCTATGGAAATTATGAGTGATGTGCATCTCTAAGGATGAAGCAATTGTTTAATTTAAGTACTCAAACTTGAATTCCAAGAAGTGAAATTTAAGAATTTTAATTACAAAAAATTTGCCCTCAATTCCTCTATTAATGACATTGACGTAATCTATAAAAATTGCTTGCTCATATGAAAGAGCAGAAAAGGAGCACTTCACACACGCAGTCAAGAAGTAATTTTCTCGCCTATAAAAATACTGTGAAAGAGAACTTTCACACAGCGTTCAGCACATGTAATTAAGTTCCTGAAATTTCTTCTAGTAAAGTCAGTGTATAGATAAAATATTCTGCCATTACTATTTAGTTGTTTAGAAAAATAAAAGAGAGAGTCCTATTGGCCGTATATTTTTCTTAAAAGTTCATTTAACTTGACACTAAATCCCAATTTTAGATCAGATAGACCAACCCAGACTTTTGCACTGCAAATGTGAGTAATGTTATGTCAAAATTAAGATACGTAACTATGACAGGGTTGTGTTAGTACAGGAACTGCCAGGTTATTTAAATTCCTGATTATGGGCCAAGGGCAAAAGGACTGCTTGGAGTAAAATCACTGTTCTGCCCAAGACCTCGTTACATGCACACAGCACAGCAAAGGTATTATCTTTCACTTTGAAGTAAATTGGGAGGTTCCTGAAGTCTATGTCTCTCTTGGAAGGTTTGGGGGCCTGGGTTAGAGTATCAGAAATATTGTCCAGCCTGATTTAAAGAGGAGACATCTTAATTATACTGTTCTCTAAAACAGGAGGTCAAGAAACTCTGGTATACAATTTTTTTTTTTTTATAAGTAACTATTAGTAAGGCATAAGAACCTTGCTCTTGCCTAAGAATTCAAGACAATACTTCAATAAGCTTTTACACTCAAATAACAGAGAAATATGAGGTTATAGCACTCCTTGTCATTAAATGCACATATAACAAATTAAAAAAAGACAATTTCTGTAGAAACTTACAACTGTGCAGAGATTTTACCTTCATTTTCCCCAGTCCCTAACACCATTATGACTGAAAATTATTTATGTTTTCAGATTTAAATGTTAACTTAATATGCAACTTTATGAAATCATGAGAAAGTAGTAAATACTTGGTACTCTAGTCAGTATAGAATTAAGACAGGTTTACTGCAGTAGATATACTTTCTGCTAAAATACCTGAGGAGGTGGGGTCTTCAGAGAAGTCTGGCAGCTCTTCAGGGGGGTCACCATAGAAGGAGTTGAATTTGTGGCTTGACACAGCTGCTAGTACCGCCCCCTGAATAAAAATAACCACAAAGTCTAAATTACACAAAGGATAGTGAAACATTTCCAGACACCTTGGATCACTCAATCTCCCAAGGTCTCCCAAGTGGCCTCCCCAGAAAGAAATCTGGGAAAGATCTGAAACCACGTCTAGAGCAGGAAAACAGGGCATATTTTAAAATGCACTAGCTAACGTTTTAGTGAAAGCATTATCTGGACATACCTAAGAGAAAGTGCTGTTTATCATGACCTACAGCAATCACTGCATCGTAACCATCAGTTGTTTCTGCAGCTACATTAAACTTTTGCAAAGCAGGAACTCAATGTGTATATCTGATTCCGGGTTTTTTTTTTTACAAATTATACAAAACTTCATGAATTATAATGCTGCATGTTTCTGTTAAGATTTTCTCAACTTTTCAGTGAATTTATGTTTCTGTTAAACTTTTCAAGACAGGAACTGAAGGGAAACCATGTTGTTTGGGGCTAAAATGTTAACATTCTTTTCAATATGGCTGAGAAATAATCTTGTGTATTGTTAAACATAAAGGGGATGAACTGAAGTACAGATCTCTGCTCTTCTTGAAAAAAGACATTAAAACATTACTATGTTCCTTTTATTATAAATGTAACAATAACAACAGAAGCCATTGCACTATTCTCTTCTCTCCAATATCTCGTATTACACAGAATCACTGAATTAATTTAAGATTAAGACCTCATACACACCTTGGGTGATACCAGACAATTTGTGCTGAAATTTAGTTGGAAAACTATGCACTGAGAGAGAAAGGATGAACACTCTTAACAAGACATTGTTGCAAGAAATGACTGTGAAAATATGTTTCAACTTTCTATTTTATTGCTGACTTCAGAGCACAGATTTCTCTTAGCGTTTTTAAAATTAATAAAGTATCACACAAAATTCGAGTTACGTAATTATGTTGTTTTAACACTACATTCATTTTACCTTTAGTTTTCGTCTTGCATTGAATTTTCTCAATTGTTCTACTGTTTCTGGAAGATGAATCTTGTATGCATAGCGATCTCTCTCCTTAAAAAAACCCACAAAAAACAAAACAAAAGAAGCATTAAATACAAGCTCTTAATATTCTCTCAACATTCAGAAACTATACAAGAAATGTACCAGCTAATAAGCAGCCTAAGGAGAATTAGGATTTGTTGCAACTTAAGGAAAACTTCAAGAAACTAAGAGGAATTAAAATATTTTGAAAGAATCCTTAACTTGAGCCAGGGATACTTTGTTGTTGTAATTTTGTTTCCTGCTTTGTAGTAAGAACCTAGTCTTTTGTTTTACTGTTGTGTTTTTAGTCAGTATGTGGCTAGCATTGAACTTTGAAGCTGGCAAGCACAAACTAGTTCTGCTTCTTGGGATTCACAAACGCCAGTGAAGCAACATGTTCAACCACTCTTTTAAGGAGTTCTTGAGACTTCAGGTAAGCTTGGGAGATGGGGTGTGTGTCCAACAGTGCAGGAAGTGTCAGTTGATGGCTGGTGACACCAGGTGCTAGCTTACAGGAAGAATTCTCCATCGTAGACCAAAAATTTGCCAATGAATAGCAGACAGTGGGGGCAGAACTTGCAGCAGCTGACTACTTTCTTCCCCTGCCCCAAATCATCACAGAAGCTACATACGCTTATTAAATTAACGTACGTGCTTATCACATGCATCTCCTGAACCAGAGTGAAATCACCAGCAGAAGTCATTCAGTCTCTCTGCTGCATTGAAGATGTCTCTGTCTCATATTGTATTTGGCTGCTATCGACAAATTGTTTTAAAGAAAATTCTGAGCCAACAGGGAAGGTAGTTTATTGTAATAAAAAATGGAGAGGACTGACTGACAGAATGCTCACCTAAGCTTGGAAACAAAGTTGTCTCAACTAAAACTTCTCTCTCCTTGCTTGCCTTTCAACAAATAACAGCAAGATCAGAAAGAGATCAGAGACATCAAAAGTGCTATACATGCAGAACTTGCACATTCGCATTACAGAATCATCTTTTAAAATAGCCTAATCAGCTTAGTTGCTCAAACAACAAGATTGGCGAAGTTTTCTGCAAAAATCCCCCTCAACAAAACCATTGTTTTTGCATCTAAATCTGGGTAAGCTCACAAAGTGAGGAAAAAGTCAAATTACAAGCAAGTAAAATCAGATCACCTGTGTTTACCACAGATTCAATCTCTGGAGTACGATCACTTGTGATTCCCAAACATGGGGTCAATTTCTATGCTCTTTAAAATACTTAATGCACTATGTATGTCCCAGATGAACAGACAGAACTTTAGCTCCTTTCCAGGGGAAAGGTTTGAACCTCCAGTTTCCCAACAGAGTGCCTTAACCACTGTTAAGGAGGTGCACAGTCCTGCCCTTCCTGTATAAGCTAGACCATTCTGCAGCTTGGAATACAAGAGTCAGAACCAGAAGGAGAGCAGAAAAGTGGAAGAACAACTCCATTTACTAGTAGACCATTTACTTGGAGGGAGAACATACAAGCCTGTGCTTTCCGGATTCTTTTTTTGTGTTTTTTTTTTTTTTTGTGTGTGTGTGTCAATATTTGTCTAATGTAAAACATATAAACAGTCCAGGAGGAGACACCAGAATAGCACCCTTTCCAAATAAGTGCCCTGTTTAAGTTAATAATATTTTAACTCTCTCTGCCTGGGCCCATACTATAGAAAAGAAATAGAGGGTAACAAAGCAAAACAGGTAATTCATCAGTTCCTGTCAAAGGAAATACAATACTCTGAACCAGTACTTGCCACCTTTTAAATCTGCAACACACCCATCATTCTCCAACTCCAATGTTTAGCACAGTCTATTAATGGGACTGCTGAGAAGCTAGGTGTATATTTCTCCTGCTCCTGTTGTTAATCTTCAGTGTCCAGCAACTACTCTTCCACTGGCTCAAACTGTGTCATAAATTCTGCCACCACTGAACAAATTTGATTACCAGATGCCATATAATTTTATGAGGTTACAGTGGCCTTTGAGCAAGACATCATTACATACTTCCTTTACTCTGGTTGGATTTTTCAGGAAACTAATGTAAGAATGCACCACAGTTAAGTAGCGTAACGTACTGCAATACACTGCCTGGCTACATGCATAGTAGGAAAGAGGTCTAGATAGGACTGAGCAAAGAAGAGATCAGAAATTACTCCTCTAGAGTTTGAGACCCACAGAAGACACATGAATACTTTCTTCAAGCTTTATTCTACACAGCCCTACTTCCTATACTCTGACACTGCCGAAGATGCCTAAGTGAATTTGCTCTTGCTGTTAAACAAGAGTTCAAGCCTGACAATTTTCAAAATCTCAGGCTCTAATCTTACAAAGCATTTAAAGTATATTATCAGACATCTTGTACAATGTCACATCATTTTAAAAGTTCAAAGAAACAAACAAATAAATCTTTTTCCCCCTTGAAGAGGAAAATTATTTGTAAACAGCTGCTTTTACTACCTTTAACCAGGGATGATTCAGTGCTTCATATACTGTTATCCTCTCTGCTGGATCCAGCATAAGCATGCGGCGTACCAGATCTTTGGCACTTTCAGAAATATGGCTCCATTGCCTAGGATTCATCTGATTACAAGCAAGAAAAAAGAAGTTAAACTAGTAATAAGAATATAGAAAAGAACCTACTTTTTATGTAAAGTAATTGCAGAGATTTAACAGTGGTTGGTACCTGTAAACGTTTTATCATAACAAATGTAAAAAGAAGTTTCTAAGTTTTTTAGTAACTTACAAAATTGTACATTAGTTGCTACTGAAATGGCATAAAAACCTGAAAACAGTGAGCACTGTATCACATAAAAACGGGCATATCCTTGGCATTATGTTACAATCACAGTATGATTTTCTACCTATGGTACACTTCGTTCAGATAAAAGTGACCCTTCACTAGAAAAAGAAAAAATAATACGGCTTTGTCCAACAGTTAACTATGCACATGATAAATGCAGAAATCATATCTACTCCTGAAATAAATATAAGGAATGGCACGACAGTCTATCTATATCAACCCACAATTTCGTGCCAGTGATGCTGATTAAGAAGGGAGTCAGCTAATGTCTGTTGCGAACTACTCTGGTCCTGTCCCACAGGGATGATGGACAATGGCTCTTCCCAATAAATTCCTTTCGATTTTACAACAGCTTAGCGTACTGACATCAACAATACAAGCAATTGCAATGCTTTTTAGAGCAGAATTGTATCTTTAGGAGACAACAATGTGAAGGATGATTTAGAATATATTTTCATCTTGTGCATATGCAGGTTTGTGTCCAATTAGTCAAGATGATGAACACCCAACAAAACCATACTAAAGTAAGAAAATTCTTTCTGCTATAAAGGATTCTATCCTTAAAGCTATTTCTAGTATTTCTTTAATTTATGTCCTTAAGTTATATTTAGATGGTACACTGTTAATTTTACAAGGTACAAAAAGAAAATTCAAAATCTGATCATTTAAATAGGTCTATTTTATTTAAAATTAGTCTTTACAAAAAATAATCGCTTTAAATTGGAGCACTCGGGAACATTATCTAGCTATGAAACGCACATTTATAGTTGTGATTTGCAATTTCTTTTTCAGCTCTAATTAAATGAAGGTAATTGCAAATTTGCAGCAAGACTTTTGAAATCCTTATACTATTTTCACTGAATAGACATATGATTGTGGAAACAGGAACAGAAAAGGAACTGAGAAGACAAAATGTGCTGGTCATGACTTTTTTTAAACAAATAGAAGTTAACTTGTACGCTTCCACAAGGTTTTAGCTGCCTAAGAGATTCCATAAAGAAATCTTCCATATGTAAAGTGAAACTGGAATGTCTACTAGTCTGTGCAATCCCAAAACCAGTGCCATGAAAAAATCTTGTTGTTTCTAGGAATACAAATTTAAAGAATAAAAAATGTGCTCCTGACCAAGTGCAGCACCACTGCTGTCATTTATATTTTAGCAGACTACTGTTAAGTTCATGTAAAAATACTTTCTAAACCATATTACAGACTATCAGTTTAAGGAGTTTCCCCTCTTAATCCACTAATATACAGCTAATGTATGACCTTGGTTGCAAAGCAGAGCAAAACTGATCTTAGACAAAGCTGCAAAAATAGTGAAGTAGAAGCTTTAAATTTGTCTCCATAGTGGCTCTAGGATGCTTATGTTGTGAAACACGCTTATCTTGCATGTACACCTATTTGCTTTCAGTTGCAAGTGTCTCCTTTTGAATCAGCTGCACTTTACTGCACACTGTACTAAAAAGAAAAATTTTTAACTACATTTTTAAAGTAACACGCATTGTGTTTTAAATCAAGGAAATATGATATCCACCCTTTATAATAGTTCTTTTATTTGATTAAAAACATTGAAATTATCTATAATGCTAAGGTAACGCGCAGTATGTTATACTTCACAGCTAAACCTTACATAATCCTACCGAGCTCAATGTACAGTTAGGGGTTATTTGCTGCACACATTTATTATTTCATCTGAGTAAGTATTTCCACATTCTAATTCCTAACACTGATACAAAACACAGCAGGAACAAGATAAGACTGGAGAGGGAAAATTATCTCTTCCTGTGTAACACAGACAGGATTTCTATAAGCTCNAGGGGCTATTTGCTGCACACATTTATTATTTCATCTGAGTAAGTATTTCCACATTCTAATTCCTAACACTGATACAAAACACAGCAGGAACAAGATAAGACTGGAGAGGGAAAATTATCTCTTCCTGTGTAACACAGACAGGATTTCTATAAGCTCCAAATTTGTATCAGGCTAAATACAAAAATAAAGTTCCAGAAATTTTACCAGCAGAGCTCATCTCACCAGAAAAGGACTTCGGTATACTGCCATTTACCTTGTATTTTCCTTTAATAATGCCTTCAAATAATCTTTCCTTTGTTCCATAAAAAGGCAAACAACCACTTAGCAGGATAAAAAGGATCACGCCACAACCCCAAACATCTACAGGCTTCCCATAAGGTTCCCTTTTTACCACTTCTGGGGCCATAAAATGAGGTGTTCCTACACGTCCTAAATGGAAATAAAAACAAAACTGAGTCAAAGTGATGTGTGTCAAACATGGAAATGAAAAATACTATTGCATTAAACAAGAACAGTTGTAATAAGGTTTGTTCATGGGTTAAACTTTTAACACAATTATTTTTTTCTTAAGTTTAGTATTTACTAAATATATCCAGTGAGACAAATCAGTTGTTTCTGTTTTGCTTGATACAGACTTTTATAAACTGGGAAATATTTTATCCTACCCTGCAAACTGTGAAACAAGATTTATGTAAGAGTACTAAGTTTCTTCAGTGAAACATGCCATGTAACAGTAAAAATATCAATTTGGACAACGTTTGAAAGAGGAACTATTTATCCAGAGAGCATGTACAAAGATATTGTAGAGTTCTAGTCTACACTGCTTACTTGAAAAAGCTGCCTCTAACTGGCGAGAGCATAGTTTGGTCTGATGCTCTGCCCAATCCTTAGTCAGCCTACCGAAACTGCCAACAAGAACACAAAATGTTAGCAAATGTGTTTTTCATTTATTTGAAGTATGTAATATCTTACCGCAGATAAAAAGATAATGCTATTTGCTTTCACAGAGTGCTTTAATGAGTGCCACACAGTAATGGTTCTGCGACAGTACTGATTTTGGATTGGTAATGAATGTACACCCATGGAAACAAAACATATTTAGTACCAACTAATCTTTTGAGCGGATAAACTGATTAGAATGACTTCATTCAATCTCTATGTAACATGTTAAGCCAAATAAAAGAGGTTTGGTTCCACTGCAAAAGATTTGCGAGAATTAAGATTTGAATGCTCAGGGCATCACTGACACTTACAAATACTGTAGTCTTTGAATGAGCCTGGTTCCACCAAGTACTAATGAAATAAAAATCCACAACTGTAGCAAACTGCTACCATTCATAGAATCATAGAATTCGTGCCACCTTCATAAATTATTCTTGCTCACTGACACTACAAGTGGACTTCAGAGGCTCCATTCAAGGCTTGCATCACCTTTGTGTCGGCTAGGAGAGTTTACAATGCAGCCTACAGAGTCTGAGGTGTCCACACAGCACTTATTTAATTTGGTCTTGTCTTGTAAAGACATTCTTGCTAGAGCTGCCTATACTGCACACCATCTGAATATGAGTTAGCTAAGTCACAGCACTGGTAACAAACACCTCGGACACTATCTGGCAGTAGCTTACTCAGTAAAGACCACTTAATGGAGAGGTGCAATCTAACCATGCTCTGTTGACTAGTCCCCACTCACTCCTTTTTGCATCTACAAGGATTAAAAAAAATGACAGAAAGATTGTAGCTTTTACACCATAGCATTCTTAATGAGAAACCACACTATTATCAAACTTCATCTGGCTTTGTGTTAAACCTTTTAATTCCCAGTTTATGAGGCAATCCCTCTGCCATACAAATGTTAGGAATCTGCCTGTGACAAAGGAATGTTACCTCACCACTAAGCTAGGTCAGCATCTTAAAAAGTACATGCAGCCTAGGATGACATGATAGCAAAGTGGCAGTTGCTTCCCAGGCTAGAAAAGAGTGTAACAGCAAGATGCTGCAAGTCCAGCTCATCCCTCATTATCACTGGAGGAAGAGGAAGGAGTAAACCCTGGACAGAGAAAGACAGAGGTGGACATGGGGAAAGATTACTAATTCTTCTTGTTGGTTATACACAATTTATAGCCTTATGACATATCTTTCAGCCAAACTAATAAACCTCAAAGCCAAATCTTCAAGCTCACAAATATGAGAAGAATTATCTCCTCAGATGACCCAAAGTCTCTCTCTTTTAGATGCCTGGTGATGGGGAAGCAAGGAAAATGGAAAGTATATATATCCCATACGCACAAGTTGCTGAGAACTCAACCTTTTTTGCCCTTTGCCCCCCACCCCACCCCTAACTTTTTTCCTCTAAGATGCCATCATTTGCGACAGAAAAAAACATCAACATTTCCAGCTCTGTATCAGGCTATGCCTGTACATAAGCAGCAACACCTGCCTGTTCAAACAGTATTCGTATATCACTTAGACTATTCATGTGACATTAGTGGTATGTATACCACAGTCTGGAAATCTTGAGTACAGAAGACATCATGCAAGACCGCAGAGCAGCCTGGGTTACCCAAGTCTTGTTTATCTCAGTGGTAAACTTCCTGGCATTTGGGTGCAGAGGTACTCATCTGCAATTTTGGAGCAGGTGTAACCTTTCTTACACATTGAAAAAAACATTTGCGGTAATAAAGCTCATTCAAATATTTTTTATCAGTATGAACGGAAAATCATATATATTCTGAAGATTCTGCCTTCTTACTAGGCTTTCTAACTGCTGTTATGAAATCTGTTAAGTCTAGAGAAAAGTGATTATTCAAAAGACAAACAGCAGCAATCACTAGAAGACAAGATATCACAAGCACAAACAAAGCTATTTAAAAGAGGCATTAAACTTCAGGGAGATATACAGTCATCTGGAATTAAGTTGTTAATGAAACTAAGAATCCTATGTATCAACTGAAGTTGATTTAGTCTGTATTTCCAATAATTATGTGCTACTTCTCTCAGCTCGGCATCTTCTGTGTGTTTTAAGTACACAATTGCAGAGACGAACATGGTAAAAAAATGACTGTGTGCAGTGAGAAGTAGATCTAAAGGTTTGGGTCTTGTTTTGGTTTTTTTTTTTTGGCCAATGCATTTAAGTCTGCTGGGCATCTGCAGTACAATGACGGCTGACCTACAGAACATCGTCTGAGGAAAAATTCCTTGCAAACAGTTATCCATCCTACATTTTCTCCTATGGTGCAAAATACCATATTTAGCAGCCACACATAACACATAAGCAACGCAACAGCATTATTGGGTGTTGGTGTTTGGGTGTCAAGGTGCTGGCAGCAGGGGGGCTGTAGGGGTGGTCTCTGTGAGGAGAGGCTGGGGCTGCCCTGTGCCTGACACAGACAGTTCAAATGGATGCACAGCAGGACACAGATCTGCCCAGGAGCCAAGATGGTGATGCCTGAGGGGAAGTGTGTGTAAGAAAGGGAGAAACATTGCACAGCAATGAGGAGTACGGGAAAAAGTGTGAGAAACAGCCGGGGAGCACTGAGGCGAGAGCAGGAGGAAGCAGAAGAGGTGCTCTAGGTGCCCCAGCAGATTCCCCTGCAGCCCCAGGAGAGGTCACGGCAGAGCAGGTACGCCCCTGCAGCCCCTAGAGAACCCCACACCAGAGCAGGTACCCATCCTGCAGCCCATGGAGAATCCCATGCTAGAGCTGAAGAAACTGTGGCCTATGAAGGACCCATGCAGGAGCAGGCTTGTTCCAAAGGACTGCAGCCCATGGGAGGACCCATGTTGGAGGAGAAAACTGTGAGGAGGCAGGCATGGCAGAGAGGGGCTGTTATGGACTGACCACAGCCTCCCATTCCCCATCCACCTGCACCAGCTAGGGCTGGGGCATAAGGGAGTCAGGAGTGCAGGAGTGAACTTGAGCCGGGGAAGCAAAGGAGGGAAGGTGGTGTTTTCATTTTTGTCTTTGTTTCCCACTACCCAAATCTATTTGAATTGGCAATAAATTAAAACTTGGATCAAGAGCTGGCTGAATGGCAGAGCTCAGTGGGTTGTGACCAGTGGTGCAGAGTCTAGCTGGAAGCCTGTGACCAGCGGTGTTCCCCAGGGGTCAGTGCTGGGTCCAGCTCTGTTCAACATATTCATCAACCACCTGGATGATGGGACAGAGTGTACCCTCAGCAAGTTTGCTGAT
>VZSC01000557.1:124869-143927 GCA_013398225.1 Steatornis caripensis
CAGTTCAAGAGAGACAGGGAACTACTGGACAGAGTCCAGTGGAGGGCTACAAAGATGATGAAGGGCATCTCTCCTATGAGGAAAGGCTGAGAGCCCTGGGTCTGTTTAGCCTGGAGAAGAGAAGACTGAGAGGGGATCTCATCAATATCTAAAGGGCGGGTGTCAAGAGGATGGGGCTAGGCTCTCTTCAGTGGTGCCCAGTGACAGGACAAGGGGCAACGGGCACAAACTGGAGCACAGGCAGTTCCACCTGAACACGAGGAGGAACTTCTTTACTGTGAGGGTGACAGAGCCCTGGAACAGGCTGCCCAGGTAAGTTGTGGAGTCTCCTCTGGAGATATTCAAAACCCGCCTGGATGTGTTCCTGTGCAACCTGCTCTAGGTGCACCAACTTTCGCGGGGGGGTGGACTAGATGATTTCCAGAGGTCCCTTCCAACACCTAACATTCTGCGATTCTGTGGTTTTCCACAAGTGAAGTCTGTTTTACCTGTGATGGTAACTGGTGTGCAGTTTGCATGTATTTACCTTGACCCATGAGCTTTTTTGTCCCATTTTCTCTCCCGTTCTGTTGAGGGGGAGTGAGTGACCAGCTGGTGGGAGTTTGGCCCTTAGCCAAGGTCAGCCCACCACATGTGGTTATGCTGGTATTAACACACAGAATACTGATTAAATGGGGAAAAATAAGATGAATCTTCCACCAAAGATACAGCTTGCTTCTTTCATTTTTAGTTTTCAAATATCATCTTACCTGATTTAATCATGGGCCGTATAAAATAAATAATCTATCAAGAGAATATCAAAAGTACTTTTTTTTTTGTTTCCTTCTTCCCTTTAGCAAATAATGTTTCAAATTAAAATTACTCCATGGAAAGTGACATGCAAGAAAAGTCCTTCATTATTTATACACACTCATAAAGGTAGTCAGAACAGAATAGTTTCTTGAAACAGTGTTAACCAGCTTCCCTAAATTTTGCAAAGCAGGGTCATGATGGTTGACAACAATTTCAGATTTCCTTTCCCTCTCCACTTGCTGACCACGGGGCAAGGAAATACAAAAGTACTTGCAAGAATACTGAATATCAACAAGTAGCAAACCTAACTTGCAACAGTCCGTTTATCAAAATTGCAGCCAAAACATAATATGCAAGCATTTCTTATGGAGTAGCCATCTACTGCCAGCACTGTGTTCATTATCAATGACCTTCATCGCATTATAATTTTTTTCCATAAACAGATTTTTTTCTAACAGAACAAGCACCTTGAGGTTTATTTCCTACTTTTGATGTGAAAATAGCCAAATTATAGCCTCTTGATACTTCAAGGTTCCTATTTGGCCTCATCTGGTGACCTCACGTGAGAATGCGAGGCTGGATGTTTACTTAGTACTCAAGTGCTCTTAGTGACAAACTGACAGGCTTCGAAGTTATGGTTAAAAAACACTGTACCTCTCTGATCATTCCAAATTTTCTTTCTCCTCCCTCTGAAGTTCAAGAACTGAGATCACAGGCAGAAGAACCGGTTCTTTGTTGCCTTGGTTCAAAACCAGTATACCATAAAAGCCCACTTTAATGAACTGCTTGATGTTGAGCAGAAGCAAAAGACTACTTCAGTAACATGCAACGTTCTACACAGCTCTTTAAGAGCCCAACAGACTGCTGTTATAAACTAGATGAAAAATAGATGCTACTTAATAGCATGCTGAAAAATCACTACTACTAAACCTTAATACTCACTTTTAAATTTAAAATGAGAACTCCACAAGCACAAGTGAAATGAGAAAGAAGGCTAGACTAATAAAACCTTGCCATTTACCACTGCTAGATTATAATTACTGAAAATAATTACAGAATGATTTGGTTTCATAACTTTTTTAGCGCAGATTACAAGATCCTGATACTTTAGACGGGAGGGTAGAGGTGGTGGTGGAAATCACAATTTCATCGCCGTGAAAAAGCAAACCCAGAACAAACAAAATTGGCTGAGATTCAACTGTCCAGTTAAACAGGGTAAAAAAGGCATATATATGTGTGTATGTATGTATCAGAAATTTAAAAAGGCTAAAGTCATTTCTGGGGCAGCTGTCATCCTTGTGACAGCTAACAACTTAACTGGGTTCATCAAAGGAGCAACTGATGATTTTGAGGTTATTTTAAAAAATGACCTGAGCAAGTACTGCTGAGCTGCACTTAGCTCAGCAAAATCAATGGAGTGGACACATAAACTTACACAGATATGGAGTTTTCCTATGTTGCAGCTACAAGAACTGTGCGGTGAATATCAATAACTGGATAAACAAAATTTGTAGACAGCAAAGTTTTCTAAACTCATGGATATTCACTGCTCTTTAGATCAAGCATAACTTCTGCTGAAAATTATGTAGTAGAGAATTTGCCTTCTAAACACGTCTAGTGCAAAAATGTCAAATTGTTCTGAACAGTTCAATTGTTTTAAAATATTTTAGAAGCTCTTGAATTTTCTTTGGTGTTTTGGGAGAAGCTTTACATCTTTTTGGAGGCAGTGTGAGAAAGAACAGTAAGCAAAGACATTTTTCTCTCTGTAATAGGTAACATGCTTTCCACAGGTCTTTTATTCTTCAGGATATAAGAACACTCATGGAAATATTAGAATGACTGCCCATGAAAAAACAACATCATTTGATTTAAATTAATATTGCATGCATGCATCCACACATGATTTTTAGTTGTATCTGTATGTGAAAAGAAATAATATGGAAGACTGGAATCAATTTTCTGTCTACGTTCTTCTAGGTACTTCTTACCTGTTCTAGAGTAACATTAACTGAAAATCATCACCATATGAAGACTCAGCAGTGGTATGTATTCAATGCAATACCTGCCTCCACCCAATTCGTTGTTAATAAATGCCTACATCAAAGTGTTTGCTGACTTCGGAAGTACTCAATGCCTGAATAGGAACAGACATTAGACATCTTATTTCTAGTTGTAAGCTTTCTTATCAGCCAATTTTGAGGCATGTTGGTAGTCTGTAGATGTATAAAATTGCTAATTTTGCTGATTTTTCCTGTGGATAAATAGAACTTCAGTCTTCAGGTGTTGTCAATCTGATATCATTCACAAGCACTAAAGATAAATTTTGACTTACCTTTGATAATTTAGTTTCTATGACTCTTTCCATATTATTCCAGACAATAGGGCTATGCTTTCCACAAGAAGAAGAGTATATACAGAGACCCAATCAGATTTTGTCATCCCTAAGGCAGGGGATTGATGACCAAGATATCAGAAGGAGAGTCTTTCAACAGCAGTAGTATCTGAACGATGTATAAGGAAACAACTGGAACAAATAATTTTTAGGAAAAAAATGTGAGGTACTAATAAACATCACCATCTGACCTCTCACAATAGTGTAATAAGAAATATGTTCATAAATTAAGGAGTTTCTAAAAGAGTGGGATGTCCAGAATAATGTGGAAGGAATCAGAATCACACACAACAGATCAGATAAGTCAATACTTTACTACTTTTAATTCCTTTCCACATTACTCCAGACAATAGAGATGTTTAAAGCAGGTGTACAGAGAAGATGAATAGACTTAAAAAAACACAAAGGAAAAAAAAAAGGCAATTCAGCTTCAGCACAGAAGATTGTCTGAAGAAAACGTATTTTAAAAGATGCATCAGCAGATGACTGGACAACTGGCTATTCGTGTCCAGAAAACGAACAAAACAAAGGTCACGTGTTAACCAGACAAATTATAATAATTGATTTAATGGCCTTTTCAGCCATAAAACTATGATGGAGGAAGTAAACCTAAATTGACTTTTAAACACATTAGCATCCTGTAAGCACTCTCAAATCGACCCAGATGTGAAGTGGAATTTCTGAGAGACAGTAAACCACAGTGCATCTTTTAAATAAAACAAAGTCTATCAGCAGAAAGGCTCTGAAGAGGCTCACATTTTTTTATGTTTCAGGGGGAAAAAAAAAGTGAAATAGTGCTCTTGCTTTGCAGAGGAAAGGAACACTACTAAAGAGAAAGAAGAATACTACCACAGGACCTTAGCTTACAAACATTTGCCGCTCCTTGGAAAAGGAAAGATTTGCCTATATCATTCAGACACTGATGATGAAAAGGAAAAAAGTCTATGCAGTGTAAAAAACCCAACATTTCAAAAAACCCGATTTTTAAACTGAGGGTTATAAAACCACCAAGAAGATCCAGTTTGGTGAAACACAGAACAGGTTGCCCAGATTGGTGGTAGATGCCCCACCCCTGGAAACATTCAAGGCCAGACTGGACGGGGCTCTGAGCAACCTGATCTAGTGGAAGATGTCCGTGCTCATTGTGGGGGGCTGGCCTAGATGAGCTTTAAAGGACTCTTTCAACCCAAACCATTCTATGATTCCATGACCATTTTTACATTGATGAGAACAAAACAAAAATAAGGAACTTAAAAGATTCTCTCCCTGCAATTCCATAGTCTTATTTGCAGGGAAATTTATGGTAATATCTGCCTTTGATTTTTCTGTAGTAAGTCTAAAAGGCTAGCTGATAAAGAATGAAGAATACTTGATATATTAAGAACATACAAGATGTTTTCCAGTAAGATGATGGCGGTTTTGTTAGAATACTACAGGATTCTGTAGCAACTTAGGGGACCTAACTAATAATACACACAAATCAATACTGGACTGGATTAGCATCATGGCACCAGTGACATTTTGCTGTTAAAGGTAAAAAGTGAAAAGTAGTTAACTATCCACAGATAAGACTTGACGGTTAGTACAGAATCTCATACCATTTAGGTCTATATACAGTTATCTTATTTTGCAATACTTGAAACCAGGAGAAAATAAGTAGATTACATGGGGGAAACAGCACTTGGGGACTCCACGGCTTTTGTTCCTTCAGACTTTAATACCATATACTAGCTAAAAATCCCAATATTTAGCATCCAAGGTATTTGATAAATCTGATGTCACGTTTATTTAAGAAAATATTGTGACAATTCATACCACATTCTGAAAGAAAAATTGTCCAAGGAAGACAGAGATCATAATGTGACATTGCTCTATTAAATCACTGACTTCCCAGAGGTTTCAATACTTCAGCTTCATCATAACCATGCAAACATGGATTGTTCCCTGTCTACACCGTGTTCCATATAAGAGTTCACTTACAAAGTATGATGATCCGTAACTACTGTGTATAATGCCAGAATTCTATCTTAAAGTACCCACTTCAATGCTTCAGATGAATACACTTTGCAGAATTTTCCACTTCTGATCAGAAGAACTACAAGAAGAAACCTTCAGAGATTGGTAGCTCATGAAAATGATTTCCTGTAACTTGGAAGGTGACCCATGCTTCTTTTTCACTGCATGCAGCTTATGGGCAAACATAGTGGAACAAAAAGTATTTCCCTATGTTTTCCTTTCTGGTCTTACAAAAAATGAGTTATGGCTGTGTCCTTATTTTTGGCAATTAATAATAATTAAACTCTCTTAAAAATAAATTCCACTGATAAAATAGAGTCATGTTTCTAAAATCTATTCCATAGACACTTAAATTAATGACGTCTAGTATGATGTCATAGCTTGTCATCGTGAGTTCCCTTACACTTCTGTTAAATAACCCTCTATCTGCTCGAAAGAACACTGTAGTTAAAATCCTTCAAACACCACAAATGCATCTTTAGACTTACATCAAAAGATTGGGACTGGTCTATTTTGAATACCTGGGACTTAGTTTAACTTTACTACAAAAATCCCCCTTCCCCAAAAAACCCAATTTATGCACACTGGAACAAAGATGGGTTTTGTAAGTTAAAAAAGTTCTATAGCCCCAAACAAAGCCAAAGCTGTACCCTAGAAAGCAGGCTTCGAAGACATTGAGGAAGAAAATTCCCTTCTATTTGTGTTCTCCTGGGCTATACACAATGGGGGCTTATCAGGCACAGGTGTGTCAGTGTAAAAAGGTAAGCAGAATGGCACAAATGCAAATGCATGAAAGCAAGAAAAAAAAAAGTAAAATATTGGTAACCCCTGAATGTTTTAGATAGAGCAACTCCTCTTTTAGGAGAAAAATACTGCCACAAAAGAGACTGACCACCAAAGATATTGAAGAGCTTTTGCATAATGGGTGAATTTTTATCCAAGATTAAGGGAAGAGTCCTACCAGTTGAACTTTACTACAGCTGCATTACTTTCAGTGTTGACATGCTTTTTTTAAGGGAAAGCTGTCCTTTCCTGGTTTAAAAGATAAACTACTCCAAGCAACATAAAATAGGGAAACAAAAGATTTCTGTTCTTGAATACCAGGGTCATCTACAGAGGGATTTACACTAGTCACTGAGTATATTCTGTTAGGGTGTCGTCGTAATACACATTACCCAAATACAGAAAGATTAATAAGTATTGCATTTTCTATAAGTATAAGGCAGTGTGCTTTCAGTATTGTAAAAATTTTATGGTGTACTGAGCACTGAAATGGGTTAGAAGCACAGGGTGTATTAGGAACAGTAAGAGAACCTTAATGCCATAATAGCTTTTATTTAATAGAGAATTTATTTTTTCATGTGTTAACTAGCAAATACAGGAACTGCCACGCTGAAAGGGAAATAATTGACTATGTTAAGCTGAATTAACACTTTTCACTAAAAGAATGTGAAAGTGAGCAGATCAGTTATTATGCTGCTCATAAACTTCTCTATAGGGAGTGTTTCTATTTCATTTAGGAGACAATTGAGAAATAAGTAGTGCCTGTAATTTATTATTATTACAAAACAAAAGTTAGCCATAGGGCACATGGATAACTGGCTTAAACAAACACATAGATAAACAATTTTTTTTCCAAGAAATTTATAGCCCAGTTCAAAGAGACAGTACCGTTAACTTTCACATAACATATACAGGATGATACTGTAAAGTTGAAGAGATAAAATCTTGCAAGTACTTTGTAGGGGACTGTCTAGTAATATGCCTTCAGGTAGGACTCTGGAAGGGAAAAGAATTGCCAGATAACAGATGCAGTTTGTGGTATAAAGACTGGAATAGAAGACGAGAAGAAACAGATAAGGAGTCTGTGAAGGAGAAAACTTGATATGAGTAGTATAACTGAGACCTTCCGTGGTACGTAAGTGAAGTGGAATTACTCTAGGTATCCCTGAAAGCGAGAGGAATTTGAAGCTGAAAGTGACAAGTGCTAACAAAAAGGCTACAAATTGGAAATGACAGTTGCAAGAGAATGAAGGAAAAAACTTGCAGTCAGACCCATATGGCAGAAGTTGAGACGGATGAGGCAGAAGATAACAGACAGAGACATATTATATTGATGAGGCTTAAGAAAGAAGCTTCTGTAAGTACTGCAAACAGAACCAGAAAGGAATGAAAACATTTTTACATAGAAAAGGAAAGATCAGACCAGCATTGGTAACTGCATGGAGGTTGAGCACACAAACGATGAGTGGGATCGCAGATCGGTGAATGTTAACAGAAGGGAAGAACACGAAAAATTTGGCAAAAAATGCAGGATTTTTTTTCAATTTTAGGTTTCTTGTGAAGACAGCTAGTAGTCTGGAAGAACACTGTATCTGGCTACCACCAAAAGACTAGCTGAAACAGAAGAAATGGATAAAGTTGCTCAGTGAAAATATAAAGAAGAAAAATGAGAGAATCACAAACAAAATTGTAGAAACTATCCCTAAAAAAAAGCAGTGGCTGAACTACAGAAAAATTGAGAAACACAGGAAAAGTGAAAGAAGGAGTGACCTTTTTATGAAGGCAACAATAGTAGCTTAACTGAATGGGTATTTTGATTGGAAAAGATGTATCTAGGTCTCTAGGTAGTAAGGTACCTGGATATTTCCAGGGTATCAGCGATACCTGGAAGAGAATGGAAGCTGTTGGCATGCCTGTAAACGATTTGCTTTTTATTTTAAAGAGCATATAAAAGCCAAATTGACGCAGACCTTTAAGTAATTAGATTAGGAAATCTGAGTTTTGGAAGAAGCATGGTACTGAGAGGAAGTTACTCATTTTGAAGAAAAAAAAAATCAAAACTAACAAAATCTTTTGTTGTGGTCTCCTACTCTAGCAATGAAAGCATCAGAATACTGATTGGGTCTTCATCTGTGCAGGCTGATTAAAGCATAACCCTATTGTCTGGACCAATATGGAAGGCAGCTAGAGGAAATAAAATCCACAGAAAACAAAACACACTTAGCCAAAAAATATACATACGTATCAAGATCTTGGTGTCTTATGCAATAATTACAATGAAATATTAAAACACAGAAGAGAGTCACATGTGAAAACTAGTAAGATTTTGCTATTAAACAGTGTAGCATTCTGACAGAAATTGCCTAAGAAACATAGGAGAGCACTGAGGATGGTGTAATCAGTCCTTACTCAACTGCTCTGACATACATTTCAATCCTGATAGCATTTTTATTTGATTTGCTTTGTCAAGCATGGAAGAATTATGCCAAAGATTGTATTAAAATGGAAAATTCTTTGCTTTTTTTCAATTTTATTTTGATCAAACCAGTGTAAGCTCCTGTTGAGTAACATTCAGAGGGATTTAATACTTGGTATATGTACACACAACGTTACATTCTACCAGCAATTTAGCTTAACTGTGTGCATTTATAATGTTCACAGTCTTCACTGAAAGATTATTTTTGAGCTCTTGTTTTGCAGGTCAAGCTATGTCGGAAGAACAGAACTCTGCAGTACAACATGTGTAATATCATGTAACTTCAAAGGAAAATTTCTTACCTCCAGCAACTAGCCCAGACTCTCCTAACTGAATTGCTACCCCGAAGCCACCAAGTTTTACTGGGGCTGAATTCTCTTTTGAGGCAAGCAGTACACAGTGTGGCTGAAAAGACAAAAACCCAAACAAATTATTAAATTATTAGAGAAATACAATTTGCATTTTAGAACTTATTTTCATAAACTTGCAAGCAGAAGCTAGAATTTTTTGGGTTTTTTTGAAAGAATCCCTTAATTTCAGATACTTTTTTTCTGGCATGGACTCCTCTTTCTTCATTGGCTTCCTTTTCAATTGTCCCAGGCAAAGCAAAATCCTTTTGGGACTTAACAGAACTTGCAAGGAACGTGAAGTGAAATCTTAATGTAGCAGAGGTAAAAATTAACGCCTATAATTTCTTAACTGGTATTACTTTTTCTTTTTACTTTTCACCCTTAAGCATTACACTGTTTCAATTCTCCAGCAGAAACATCCTGCCTGTGATACACCTTGTTGGATCTTACCCTTCACATAGAGAACATAAAACACTATGTTGAGCCCTCATCACAGAATTCACTGATCACTTTCCAACTGCAGAAAAGAAAAGGAGCACCCTTGTGATGTTTCTAATAAATACTCCACTGAGGGGAGAAATTGGTTAGATTTCTGAACTGCATTCCAGGCACAGCCATCCATACCTCTGATTTTCCACACTCTTTCCACTAATGAGAGTCAGGTGTAACGCATAAAAATGAAGTAATATTATACACAATTTGGATGGGTACTGACTGGTGTAGGAGGAAGCAACATACAGACAAGCCTATTAGAACACAATTTAGTAATTAATACGCATAGCCAAACTACTGCATTTCATATGGAATGACTTCCTGCATTTACTCAAAGCCTCCCTTTGGAGTCAATCATATTTGAAAGGGAGAATGTCAAATTTGTATACTGCTTCTTGAGAATACATTACTGCTTAAATTACAAAACTAGGAACTCAAAATAGCGCAAAGGAGCTACAACAAGCTCAGTCTGACTACCTGCAAAGACATCATCTGTAACCACCCTTGTTTTCTTTTTAAAAGTGTCAGTTGTATGAGAACAGCAGCTTCAAGTAAGAACATGTAGACTGGTTACAAATCTAACTGAAATCTGCAGAATCCCGTAAACGCTTGATTCCTAAACAGATGATATATTAAGAAAGTTAACATGGGAGTTCTCATTTCAAATGCTAAGGAGAATACTAAGGCAAGACAACGTTCTTGAGATGATAATTAAAATTACGCTACCTTGTATCAGGACTTTTACAATCTATTTTAAAATTTCCAACTTCTAAATGTAATTTTCAATCCCTTACATCCTACTCAAAATAGTATTACCACGTGTCATGATCTCCGAATATTGTGTTTCACTTCTGCCTTACTGAAATTGTTAAGCCGCACACTTTGGGCACTTCCATATTCTCTCATCACTGTCATTTTGAGTGAAAAAGATCAATCTCAAATTTCTAACCGCAGGCAAGGAGAAACGAAGATGGGAGAACTACACCAACACAAACAAAATGTACCACTTCACTGTGGTCTTGATTTCTCTTTACCCTACATTTGAAAAAGTGATACTACATCCATGACAGCATGAAAAAGAAGACAGGCTGTACCAACATAACTGTCATCTAAAAAACAAAGCTACTGACATTGCTCAGCAGAAACAAACTTTCTGAGAAAAAAAATCCAAAACTCCAATTCAGAGTGAAACTCAGAGAAAACTCTATTATAGCACCTCTTCCAGCAAATTCCAAATTAACAGCAAAATTGATCTTTCCAACAAACTGCGTTTTGCTAGTTAAAAATATATTTTTTTAAAAAAATGGTTGCAACGCTAGTTAAACTTCCCCTTGTTGCTAATTGTACTGTGTCAGCTGATCCTCATCACTTTCATAGAGAAGCTGGTGCTTTAGCTTTCTAATAAGAGGACTTGCATGTTACTCCTCCCTGTCTTCACCAGCAGTTTTGAAAATCAGCAGCTGTTGTTAATACATAAATGGTAAGTGGCTTCTCTTATACTTAAGCTACAGTAAGACAAATTTCTATTAAAATTTCTCTTAACTGCAAAAGTACTACTGACCTTCAAACTCCTTCTTAAACATAACTATGTTTAAGCATGTCTGCTTGTTTACAGATGACAAAACTTATGATAGCAAAGTTATGTTTCTAACGTATCTGCAGCATAATTGATTTTCCTCTCTCATTGATCTAAAACTTGTCACTACTTACACAAGTCATGATGTCAAGTATTTTTATAGAAAATCAACTAAACAAAAAATTATAGTAGTAGATAGGTTTCCAGATGTATTTGAAAGCATCAGGTTTTTAAATCAATCTTTTAAAACTACTTCTTGCCCTGACAATATGAAAACAGAAGTATTTTAAAAACTGCTAACATATTGTACAAATTTAATGCAATTGTAAGATCAGTCAATATAGGATGTTAAAATATTTTTTGACTGTCCTCTCAGTTATTCGGATTCTGCATGTACATCAGGTCTTTCTAAGGATTTTACCTAAAGCGCTGCCATTTTCACTGCTGTAGCTATTTAACACATTTAAAAGTAAAATTGCTTTTTTAAGACCTAGCACAGAAATGAAAAACTATTTTAAAGTTATGTATATGGCAGTGTTTTGTTGGGTTTTTTCTTGTTATTGTTGTTGGACAACTGAGTTCAGAGTACCAAAACCAATTCTGAAGTTTTTGTGAGATTTGCCCCTCTAAAAAAACATTCTAAGCAAACTTCTTTATGGAATCTTTTATTGATAGAACATAGAAATTGAAGACAAAAGTTGTGTTATTACTAATCAGTCTTAACCATCTCTCTAAACAGCTCATCGTGATTCTGTTCTCCTGACCACACATTTTTTTGGTTTTCTTTCTTTGGTCAAAGCTGATTTTTATCTTCCAGATTGTACCTTCTTGGTTAAAAATTAGCTTAGCGGAATGAAAAACTTTTAAATGCAAACAAGAAAAACATTGAAAACAAGGAGGATGTGAAAACAAACTGTTACTACATTAATGTGGTTTCCAGCTAATACTTGTTTCTTTGCATAATATTGATTTGTGGACAGTCAGGAAAAGGAAAAAATACTTTAACAATTTATATCTTCATGTAAATTTAAAACAAGTGACTGTAATAGCACTGACTCACAGTGTTACTTATAACAGATTATACAGCCAAATAAATATTAACTGGCAATTGCTTTTCTCATTGAAAAACAGTTGACTTGCATGCGAGAGATCCTGGGTACTTACTTAAAATACTGATTAATTTAGAATTGTTTTGATATATTTCTATGTACTTTGTATCAAAACTCAGAACACTTCACTTAGGTATAAGTGCATCTTAATCTTTCTGTGTCAGAAGACTAATCCTAACATCAGAACTTAACATTATTTGTACTTACAGATAAAACAAAAAAGGTACATTTCTGAAGTTTGCAGAAAAATGTAATATTGATTTTTAAAACAACACAAGACAGTAATAAAGATGCAATTACAAAAATAAGTTATCTGAGTACCCTGTATCATCTGTTCTTGCCTACTTCATGTTAAGAAAACCAGGGAACCGATTTTTCTAGACTTATGTTGTATCATGATATCCCACTGAAAGTCCTTCTACTCAGCTACAGCGATCCTTCGGTGCATATACTTTTTTTAGTTCTTTATATCACATAAGACTGTACACAATAAAGCAAGCAAACATGTGAAAATGATCCACTGGCAATTTAATTCTTAAAATTTGTCTTTGCATCCCTACAGAAGAGATAAAAAATCCTCACAAATGATGGCCGCAGCTTCAGCTGATTTACTGACTATTCCACACAAGGAAGGCTTCTGGAATAACCAAACTAATCTAGCCATAAATGCCTCGGAAATTCAAAACAACGCCAGCTGTCTCTTAGATGACAACTCACTGTCACTTGCTTTGATAGTTTTTTACTCTATTATTTTTGTCGTTGGATTGGTTGGAAATATCATAGCCCTGTTTGCTTTCCTTTGCATTAATCAGAAAAGGAATTCTATCCAAGTTTACTTGCTAAATGTAGCTGTTGCAGACCTTCTGCTGATCTTCTGTCTTCCTTTCCGAATACTCTACCATGTTACCAAAAACACCTGGATGTTTGGACCGATTTTATGCAAGATTGTAGGAACTCTATTTTACATGAACATGTATATTAGCATAGTACTGTTGGGACTCATTAGTCTAGATCGTTATGTAAAAATAAATAAGTCTGTGAAGCACCCTAAAATGTTAACTACTACACGAAGTATACATATTTGCTGTGTGGTGTGGGCAATTGCACTAACAGGATTTATAATAGTAGTTGCACCATCTTTCTTTAAGAGTGAGGACAGCAATTCTACTATGTGCTTTCATTACCGAAATAAACAGAATGCAAAGACAGAAGCAGTTTTAAATTACATCACTGTAATCATTTTTTGGGTAGTTTTTTTCCTTTTGATACTTTCGTACGTTAAAATTGCCAAGAATCTTCTGAAAATTTCAAAGAAAAGAGCAAATTTTCCCAATGCAGGAAAATACACCCAGACAGCAAGGAATTCCTTCATTGTACTTGTCATTTACACCATCTGTTTTGTTCCCTACCACGTGTTCCGGTTTGTCTACATCACATCACAGCTACAAAATCCATCTTGTTACTGGAAGGACATCATTCACAAATGCAATGAAGCAATGCTCATATTTTCATCTTTTAACAGCTGCTTAGACCCAGTTATGTATTTCCTAATGTCCACAAGTGTCCGTAAGACTGTATTCCAACTGATTTGCAGAAGACTTTATGGAGATTCAGGCCTAACTCTAGAAAGCACTTCAGAAATAAAACTTGGACAATATACACAGGAGCGACTATCTACTACTATTCCCCACTCAAGTTCTTTAAAGAAGCAGTCTCTGATTTGATTGTTAAAATGAATGGATGCTGGCTTCTCTCTGTCACTCCCGGACATCAATTTAAGATGTACCAAATGCAATACTGTACGGCTACTAATCCTGCCTCTTTCTTCCTGGTAAAAAATGAGAAGTCTTACTTCTGTTTGTGAAACGAGAAGTTACTTTTCAGAAGTATTTCACTCTTGTTTATTCAAGAAAACAAAACAGGAAGTTGTCAGACATCTTCTGCTGGACTAAACTAGAACACTAACTCTTTAAGGAGATTTCCACGAAGTGGTTTGAACCTGTATACGGCATCTTATATATAGACATTAATATCACCAACTTGTGTATGTAAATAATAGGTGAATTTTGAAAAAAAGTAAACTGTGTCCTATTCGAAAGAGCTATATAAACCATTACAGATTTTATGTATTTCTGTTTTAGTAAGTTTCAAATAGATCAGCATTTTAACCACATTTATAGAAGTACTTTTTCCAAGAAAATAGTTGAGAATTTAGTAACATATGTGGCTTAAAAATGAGGTAAAGAATACGACTGCCTTTAATTCAGTTATAATAACAGAAGATACACATTGTTTTATTAAACAGCAAAATTAAAATATTCAAGCCTTCTAAGTCCCTTATTACATTTTCAACATTTTAATGAATGTTAAGGTCAAATACCTGAGAAAAACTAAGCAATGGTATTAGAAAACTAAATAAGGAGAGGTGACATAAGGATGTTTTCAGTTACTTAAGATTTCCTTCAAACTCCAACAAACTTGGTGACTGCAGGTACACAAAGTAGTTCAACAAGGCAAATAAACTCTCAGAAATGAACATACAGAGCAGAGGAGAAAAATTAGCTCTCGTGAACACCTGACACATTAGCTCTGATCTTTGCTCAGGCTCAGTCACTGGTCTACTTACAGATTTCCAAAGCCAAGCATTTCAGCTGCAGTCTTCCTCCCTTGCACAGATCTCCTCTTTTCACGTGATCAAAAGAATCCTGGTAGTTGCTGATGCTATGTATATAGTAACGTAACAACAATGTCCCACAGATACAACTATATTCTCAGATTAAAACCAAACAAGTTTATGTATTTAGGTACAAACAAAAATTTCAAACTGTAGCCCTGTATAAAAAAAGGGGGGCTGAAGGTGCTGTTGGTTGACCCAAAGATCAGTAAAGAGACAGGCCAGAAAAGTGAACGAATTAGACACTTAGACATTACATTCCATAAAGTAAGGTTTTACTATTCTAAACACATGCCAGCAATATTGTTCAAGTAAGCTGGTGGAAAGAAGCTGGTTCTACCAATAACTTCTCTGATGAATCACGTGAGTTTTTATGCTACATCTGTGTCAAAACTTGTGGAGTTTTACTAATTCTGTACAATATTCTGGTTTTACAGAAGCTACTCACAAAACTTTTACTGAACAAAGTAAACATAACACTTCACCTCTGCTAGATATAAACTTGGTTTAATTTTTACGTGATTTTACTTCACTGAGTTTTGGTGAAACTGGATATAAACATGTTACGCAAATTACAAGGACTACCGAGTGTATTGCTTTTAATTTTTTTTTTAGATTTATTTTTACTGAAAAGGGTGGAGTTTCTTAACCTTCAAAAGAGAGATTCCTACAAACATGTAGTTTTCATAGAAGTATGACAGTAACTGCATTTTTTCTTAAACATTTACGCATACAATTATTTAAGATATTTGTACAATATTTTCTAATTGATTCTCACAATAATTGCATTATATTTTTTCATGATCTCTTTATCTATCACCTTTTCATCCTATTATATGTAGGCTGAAGCAAGGCTTTGTATTTGTACAGTGCAAGGAACAGGATGTTCCTTGTCCTCTGCAATTCTCCTGTGCAGTACAATTCTACATCATTATGTCAACTCTAGTACATGTAGTGGTGTTTATAAACCAGCATTTCAGAAGATATAAACATTATCTCATGATTCTTTCTTTGCCTATATTTCTCCTACTGTGAGTAGCTGATCAATGACACTGATTATCAGGCTGAGGTGGGAGTAGTGGTATGGGGGGCACACAAATGACACTGTACAGCTTGAACAAAATTTGAATTCTAAATTTTTTTAAAATAAAGTATTCTGTTTAAACCAGTATTCTCATTTATAAGGACTGCAATTCATGGGCGCTGCACAATTGCAAAACCAGACTCAGATCTTTTCAGAAGATCAAGTGATAGTACAGGCCTTCAATGCTACAAATGAAGGTGACTTTTAAAGCCAAAGGCAAATAGAAATGTGTTCCATGGGACAAAAAGCAGACCACCTTAGTATTCAATACAGGATAATCTATTGCTTAAACTAGCCTCTGTACACAAGCAGCAAATATGACCCAAACCTTTTAAAGAGATTTCAGGAGCTACAGTCTAATGTTCCCATTAGGCAAATCCATAGAACCTATAAAGACAAATAAAATTAGACAAGCTTGGGTGTATAAGGTACCCTAGGGAAAACCAAATAGATTTGTTTGAGGGAAGCCATGTACCAGAAAATCATTAACAGAGTAGCTCTCTAGAAGAGCTGAGGAAGCACTAGGATAAAGGTGATACAGTGCACTTGACTTCAGTAAGGTCACTTACTAAAGGCTCTAAGAAACCTGAGAATGTTAGATGATAATTCTCGGTTTAGAACTGGTTAAAAGTTGGAAAGAAAGCTTAAAAATACACAGTCTTTTTTCTTTGTGATACTGACCAAGAATATGCAAATGGATATGTTTACGAATATGTTGAACACTACAATCTGGAATGAGTGCGAGTAAGGAGATTACAAAGTTTTCAAACAACACAAACAAACAAACAACAGGGTAGTCAAACCTAGAAAAAGTTCAAGATTTAACTCTGCTCAACAGCAATAAAAGAGCAAACACACTGTTAAAGTTAGGAGGAAAAAACTGAGAAGTTATCATTGTGCTATTGTATAATTTAGATGATACAGATTCTATACAGAATACATAAAATAAGTCAATTCTTCAACTCGGAAATGAAAATCTGAAAGGGAGCACAAGTCGTCTATAACGTCAGGTATGGCATGGAAGAGGGGAACTGGAATAACTATATGCTCTTTGTCAGAGTGTGACATGAAGGGAATAGCAGTTAGAACAGAAAAACAATCCCAAAAAGCAATTAGACAAGTGAAAATACTTATGGATTTCCACAACTATGTAAATCAGTGCTTCAGGGTGTTAAGGGCCGGATGTATCTACTGGCTCAGAGAGGGATCTGAAACTAGACAGCACTGTCATGTAGGAAACAATTACTACTGACCAAAATGCAAAAGTAGGTATCCTTACTGTTATAAAAAAATATTTAATCCTAACACATTTTTTTCTGCAATCTATTTTCCCAACTTTGAGGGTAAAATGCCAGGCTCTGCAAACCAATATTACTGAAGAACAAACAGTCCTGAACAGTTTTGGGAGGTCTGCTGAAAGCTACACTGCGAAATCTCAAACAACCATATAATTAGTCAGTTTAAAAGTGTCCTTACTTCTCATCTTAGTAGTGCTTCCCAAGTACTATCAAGGCCAACTACAGCAGTTAGTTGAGTCTTCAGGAGCATTTCAACAGGAAAATAATTCTATTTAGTCTTCTTTCTGTAAGAAGAGGCTAACTCAACACACACCTCCCACACAACTTGCACGAACCTCATTTTCCTTCTTTATGCAAATCTGCAACATATCCTCAAATTTCAGTTGGTGCATCAAAATGTCACCTCTTTTTTACTGTGTAAAAAGGAGAGCATATTCATCAGAATAAATACTAGTTACAAAATGCATATAAAGTACACGTGCTGGCTAGTCACTTCTATACCTTTTAGACTTGACAAATAAATTAATAGCTACATTGTCATATATATATATTCCTTAATAAAAGAAACAAAACTGTTTGCCAGAAACAAGTTTCTAACTTGAATCAAAAACATCAAAGTGTATCTGGTTTGAGTAAACAACTGTACTGGTTTTGCCTGGGATAGAGTTAAATTTCTTCACAGTAGCTAGTATGGGACTATGTTTTGGGTTTGTGGTGAAAACAGTGTTGACAACACAGGGATGCTTTAGTTATCATGGAACAGTGCTTACACAGCGTCAAGGCCTTTTCTTCTTCTCACACTGCCCCACCAGTGAATAGGCTGGCAGTGTACAAGAAGTTGGGAGGGGACACTGCCAGGACAGCTGTGTCAGACAGTTTTTCTTTTTTTAAAAAAACTTTTGTTTCCCTTTAAACTTTACTAAACTCTCTTCATCTCAAACGTGAGTTTCCTCACTTTTACCCTACCAGTTCTCTCCCTCAGCCCACTGGAGGGGGAGTGAGCTAGCAGCTGCTTGGGCCGTGGCTGCCTACCGGGGTTAAACCACAACACTACTTTTTGGAACCCAAAGTGGGGCTCAAAGGGTTTGAGATAATGTTAAGAGGGAGCAGGAGGGAGCATCAGAAGAGGCAGCCTGCTCTGCAGCAGAGCAACCACAAGAACAGGAGGGGGAAGAGGCAGAAATCACAAACAAGTTTTCACACTTTTACCCTTCTGATTATCTTCCCCATCCCACTGAGGGGGAGCGAGTGAAGGGCTATGTGAGACTTACCTGCCTACCAGGGTTGAACCACAACATCAACTTGCATTTTCACACTGAAATTAACTGTAATTATGGTTTTAACCTGCAAATCTGTATTTTTCATGAAGCCCGATAAGTATAAATTGTTTTGATAAAACATGAAAAATTTAATTGAACAACTTCCGTCACAACATCAGTCAATGAAACAATGAAAAAAATGCAACATACATCATTGATAAACAAGTGAGAGTCACATTATTCCTGGAACTAGAAAATTCACATATGGATGCTTTGGTTTAATGCTCTTTCTGAAAGTACACACAGAATCAGGGTGGAGAGGAGGGAGTTGTGTTGCATGGTGCAAATAAAGTGTACAGAGGAAAACAACCCATTGATAATGTTCCACCAATCCAAAATATATTTTCAACATATTCTCTGTAGCACTGGTAACCTTCTGCCAGTCTTCTTTCCATCCCTTACACAAAATCGCAACTACTGAGGGCTTTGTGGAATCCAAGAGAATGGAGAAGGTGCTACAAAGCTGTCACCATTCACTGCTTGTAGAGTCAATACGTAGGAAAAATCCTTGCACAGTTTTTCACAGACATCATGACAGTGAGAATAACTGGGGGCAAGGGATGAAGCTGGAAAAAGCCTTAATATTGAAACTTCACAGTTAGAGTGGGAAGCGTAGAAATCATAGAATCATAGAATGGTAGGGGTTGGAAGGGACCTCTAGAGATCATCTAGTCCAACCCCCCTGCTAAAGCAGGTT
>VZSC01000557.1:144143-161748 GCA_013398225.1 Steatornis caripensis
CCTCCCTCCACCTGCTGGCCACACTCTTCTTAATGCACCCTAGGATGCCATTGGCCTTCCTGGCCGCAAGGGCACACAGAATGTCATTGGGGAAGAAATACAAAGTACTTAGCACTGAAGACCTGAAGTATAAAAATGTTGGAAGATTATTTCTGTTAATAGTGTCAACTTCAAGATACCTTTTCCTGCCTAAAAGACATTGTTTGGATTGTGTTTCGTCTATGTAAAGCAACTACCTGGAGCCGGTGAAACTCTTCACTTTACATATTTTATGACAACTGAAGAATTGAATCTATGAGTGCAATACATCCCCATTTCTGTATCCCTAAGGACGCCACAGAGTTATACTGCATACACATGTAGTTCATCAAACATAAGAACTTTCATTCTGAGTCTATTTTGCTGAACCACAAAGGTAGTTCTAAAAACGGTGAAAATCAATCATTAGTGAAAAGCCAACACTGATCTAGCTCAAACCTGCCAAATATTTTAATCTTCACTGATTCAGCATAGTGCTCGACTCAACTAGAATAGATTCAAACGTGAGCTTAGACGATTTTGCTTTGATAAGCACGCCTACGTATACTGACTATAGCTAATCCTCATTCTATCAAGCCATCAGAAGGGCTGCGTACACACTGGGTCACCTCTGTACGGAAAGCTGATGAGCAGGCAGAGAGGAACCACGGCACTCTGCAGCAACTCTCCTGATACAGATGTCCAACTGAAAATGGTTATTGTGCAACTGTCTTAAGGGTTTATGCAGTCAGAAAACCTTTCAATTTTAATGTTTCAGGAAAAAAAAATCTCCAACAAAACTAGGAACAAAAGTCAAAATTCTAGGCAAGCTACTTGGTGAATTATTTTTTTGGAAAGAAAATACAGATTGCATTTGTGTAGTAGCCAGTGCATCTCAGAGACTTATCTTGGTATTAAATGCCATAGAGGAGATAAAATTTCAATTACATGAAATTAAATCTCAAGTTAAAGGCTGCTGCATGTTTGATGCACGCTACACATTTATTCAGTATGATTCATCCTCGGCATCCATAGTGGCCACACCCAGGGTCGCACACCTTTCTGTGCCCTATGCTCAGCAGTTGCGCTCCCGACCTTTAAGATGCAGAGACTGAGTGCATCTCTTGGGCCTTCCACAGCACAGAGAGCCTGTACTGCTATGGGAGCCAGAGGTGATTGAGCTGCAGATTTCCTCCATCCTACACAGAGCAACTGCTGCCAACATATTACATACTCTGTTGTACAGCAGGAACTCCACTTGGTTTCTGGTGGGCACAAGGAGATATGAGGTTGATTGGGCTGCCTTCTACCATCTCAAGCAGTCGGAGAGGAGAGGAAGTGGCCAGGCAGCCTGCAAGTGGATCACTCTGTCATATATGATTATATTACATACTGTGCTAGGTATGGGTTATAAATGGCTTTAACCACTGGGAATTCCCTTGGTTTTGTGCCACAAAGTAAGTTGTCTGCATACAACGGCAAAATGCAACACATGCTGCTTAGTGGCATATAAAATCTAGTAACGTATAAATTAGAAATTGATCATAGTTTAAGAAAATTGAGGTGAAGAATGCACGTGAAGGTCATTATGAAGAACTAAAGAGGGAATTTCATAAAAGATGGGCTTGTACCATTTGAATATCATCAAATATATTTTAGGTAAAATATGCCATTTAGAAGTTAGGTGACTGGAACTAGTCCACTAAAGGAATAGTGAAGGTGCTTACCACAGCTTAGAACCAACTGTAACTGTATTTGTGTGGTTTTGTCTTTTTTTTTTTTTTAACTTGTAATATCCCATTCCTTTGTTACTCATCTCACTAATCAGTTCCAAAATGAAGTCTGTAACTCACTATAGTAATTTACTACCACACAACAATTCAGAAAAAAATGTAGCATTGTGTCTTCTTACAGCAAGAGTTATGGTCATCGAATTATAAATACTACAGTTATACAAAAACTACAGTTAATAACCCACCAAATAATAATAATTAAAAAACCCTGCTAACTGGAATGGCTTGCACGATTTTTTGGCATGTGTCCTCTTCCAAAATTTTCAGGATATACATTCTTGTGTCTAAACCTGGATGGAACACCACAGTAACAAGGACTCCTAAGACTACCTAAGAGACTGTTAAACATTTAACTACTACCAGATTCTTTCTGTTAGACCAAATCTTAATATAACTATACATTCAAAAGTGGAAAAAACACAAGCAAAGTATAACTAAATCTAACAGGAACAAGAATTAAAGTACATGCAAACTAATTACAGCATCGCAAACTAATTACTAATACTCCACAAGTTTCCCTCACTTAAATTTAATATTAAATGAGATGAACTATGTAGTCTAAATAGGAGGCCAGCATACACATCCATAATTTTAGCAAAAAAAAAGAAAGAATAGTAACGTGACTGAATAATAAAATTGGTATCACTGAGGTGGATTCTCACAGTGTAAGTCTAAACATAAAGTAAAACTAGCAAAACAAGAACCTTACCAAAATTGCAGAAGTTTTTATATGGTATCTCCTCTGTTCTCATAAAGGAACTTACTTGTAGCTGCTGAAAAGCTGTATTTGACAACCACAGATGTATCAGACTGAAGGAAATCAAAAGATCTCAAGCTCTGCAGAGCTAAAGAGTTTGATGGTCTGGGATCAAACCTTTCCTGTGGAGGAAGGAAATTGCCCTGTGCACAGTTCTGGATGATATGTATAAAATACAGCAATTCTTGGACACAGAGTTGCATCAGCTGTAAATTGCTTCCAAACAACCCATCACCTGACTATACGTATCGAGCGTGTTCATTTGGTCACTCTTATGAGGAAAGCCATGGCTATGGTATTAATGCATGTGGGCTTCAGGAATAGACAGATTTTTGATAGCTCTTGGAGCTGAAGAACAGCTAAATGTCATTGAAAATACAAGCTGTCATGCATAAAATAGCAACTTTTTTTTTTTTCACTCTGAAAAGTGGGCAGTCCTAACGAGAATGACAGCAACAATCCCTCCACCCTCATAGAGGAAAGCACTATATAAAGGATTGTAGGGTGTTTCGTGTTTCCGTGTCATACCTACATGACCAAAGACTGTTATAATCACTTTTCCATACTTTCTCATTCTTTTTATTTCTCTAATGGAGCTTCATCCTGACCTAATTTCAAAGGCTTTTTTGCACAGACAGTATCATCTTGTCTGAACTTCAAATGCCTAGCCGCTTTTTGACACTGTAAAAGAAAAGCGTACATTCTGAAAACCTACTTATGTCAGAGAGATACTGTTCCTAACTGTACTTTCCAGATTCAAATATCATCCTTTTCATTGCAGCAGTGGAGATAAAAAGGACATCAGACAGAAAAATTTCCTCTCTGCAAAGGAAGGTGCCTGCAGCTTGCATAGGTAAGCTTAAAACTACTGCTTCTTTGTTTCACCTAACAAAAGTTGGGCATTGACACAAAAATGATCATTAGACTCCTAAATGACTGAATTCAACAACTATTTCGTAAATTCAATTCATTGTAATAAAAGAATTTAAAACATTTTGGTTCAATAATCCATATGGGATTTAGCATATACTAAAATGCAACAGCTATAAAAGTTATTTTAATTTGCATGTTGTCAAACATTGCCTACAGCATAATTTTTAAATATTACTTTTACAACTTTTTGTTATCTAATCAGCTTGCGCTTTTTGTCATAGCTACACAGAATCATCTTTGGTGTCTGACTTCATTTGCTTACAGCTGTTTAAAAAATTTATCAGTCTGTAAGTTTGAAATATGTTATTTTTTTCCACATGATTTTATATGGTACAAAAGTTAACTAGGATACACTTCACTGAAACAGTATCCGTATAACAAGAAAAATCTCTCTTCACTATAGATTAGTAAACTGATATGCCAGTTTTTATATACAGTCATTGCATAGAGCTTTGATTTCTTATTTGAGGTCTGGAAATAGAGAAAAGATTGAAAATTCAACTTGGAAAAAATAAATATATTGCAGTTTTTCAACAACAATTTTGTATGTTTAAAAATACAGACTGAATTTTTATACAAAATGTACATCTGAGATTAGAACTCTGAACAAAATAACACTAGATACAGACATCAGCACAAAATAAATGCATCTAGCCAGATTCTTGCATCACGCACAGTTTAATTTGTACCTTAAGGGAGGAACAGGATACCCCTCTGCATTTCTGCAATTAAAGTAATACTTTGCACTTATTTTGCTTATTTAATTTAAAATAGTCTAGAAGTGGTTTCCAAAGTAGGTTACAGATGTTCCAGAAGACTAAGAAATAAACCAAGACCACACAAGTTATTTGCAGATCCTAGCGTGAACGTTCTGTTTCCTCATTTATTTATTAGATTCTATGCATGTAAAATCTTTGGGTTTAACAGACAACTTCTCTTCACAAAATCTCAGCGGAAGAGAACACCCAAACAGTAACCTCATGCAAACTCAAGATGATAATCCCAGAGGACAAACAGCAGTTAGTAACCCTGAAAAGTATGGGAGAAAAAGGAACAGTTAAAATAAGAGAAAAAAATAAGAGAGATGTTAAATACACAGTACAGAAGAATAATGCTTTTAATTGTGTTTCAGCTCTGATTCAAGAAATACCAGCATAAATGAGAAATTCAACATGTCTTCAGCCATCGCTGGCTACTACTGTAGCTCTACCAGTCATCTACTCTTTCCTATTTCCTGCTGGAAGTTTGGGAAATATTCTCACTGCCTGGATATTTTCAAGGCAAGCACCCACAAAAAGAACACAACACATTTACCTGGTAAACCTGGTCACTGCAAATTTACTTGTATGTAGCACTATGCCTTTTCTGGCTGCCTATTTTGCAAGAGGGTACCAATGGACTTATGACTCTGTACAATGTAGAATAGCAAATCACCTTGGGGCTCTCATTATGCACATCAGTATGTATGTTACAATTATCATTTTATGTTCAACTGCTCTAAGTCAGTATGCAACACTGAAGAAAAACAGTGATGCACAATACTCCCAAGCAGTTAATGAAAACTTTTACAGATGTGTACTCAAAAAGTTTCGTCAGCCAAAATTTGCTAAATATTTGTGCATCATTATATGGCTTACTGTGGTCTGCATAACAGTAACGGCTATAATGTATAATGTCCAGGCAAGGACTGTGGAAGAATTTATGAGATGCTACAACATCAGGGTAGAAGTTGGTGAATTTACCACAATGATTGCAGGTTCTCTTGCCACTGCATGTTTTTTTGTATGTTTTATGACGGTTTTGTTGTCATACTATTCTCTTACCAGACATCTGAGTAAAATACAAAAAAATACCTGCATTGGAGAAAAACACCTAATTTACAAAACAGTGAAAAGAAACATTCTTGTCATCCAGATGATATTAACTGTCTGCTTTCTTCCCTATCATATTTTTAGGCCAATTTTTTATGTACTGCTTACAAACAATGACTGCTCAATGGTAAACTATCTAGTGGAAATAAAAAATTTCCTTACTTGCCTTGCTGCTGCTAAGAGTAGTTTAGATCCAGTTATAACCCTTCTGCTAGATAAAACATTTAAGAAAAGTCTGTATGGACTGTTTACAAAAGCCACACCAAAACACCACAAACGTAAAGCTGATATTTTCACTGAAGAGACTCTTGAAATGTGAAGGAATAGGGAAAGATTTTAGTAGAATGTAAGTAACAATAAACTCATTTTAACTACGCATAACCAGACTTTGATATGAAATGGTAAATATTTAAGAAAAAGAACATATTACTTGTATTTTTTTTTCAAATGATCTTGCTTGCTATGTCAACATTAGCCATAATAAATCCGATGTGTATATCCAAATGAATTCAAGTGTTTGAAACATTGAACTCTGTAATACTCCTTTATCCACACAATGCAAAAGACATTTTATGTTTGACCTATGGACAGTGTTTCCTACCTGATTAATCAAGGAAGAAGGCAAAAACCAGGCTGAAGTTGAGGACTCAGTTCTTTTTTATCATCAAAAAATGAGTCCCAGATTTTGGACATAGGTTTCCTTTATAAAAAATGCTGAACAAAGGACAGATGTTTTCTCTGGAATGTCTGAACCACTTATCAAAGGTTTAAGGAAGCAGGCACGGAGAGCTATAAAACATATTCAAGATTAAAATGATTTTTTGTTCAGGAGTATTTGGGTAGAAGGTTGATTCCATTTTTTTTAAATGCATCATGAGATGCCAAAACTCTTTAGTGCATAAAGAAAAGTTCTTGATGACATCTTATCTCAAAGTTACTGAAAAATACCATTATTTACTTTACCTATGTCCATCACATTAGGGTTTTGCTATAGTAACTGGGGTTTTTAGGAGTAAAAAACTGTTAAGAAATGATGCACTTTTAAAATTCTAGCCTTCACAGAAAAAACTTTACTACAGCTTTGTACTAAACCAGCAGAAATCTCAGATTTATCACCCTGCTCTGACACCTCCTGTCATGGGCACAGTGTTACTGAAATTACATCTGCAACAGGGTGACTGTGCAGAGAAAGCTTTGATGGTAATGGATAACCTGCACGGGTCAAGTATGTGCAGGTGAAGAGAAACTCCGGTGGCCTAGGATTTTACTTAGCGCTTGAGAAGAATGGGTTTTTATATGCGCCCTGTAGCTTGGTCAGGAATCATTTTTCTTGTAGTCTTATCCATGGCAGCCACGTTCAACAGCTGAGGTAGTGGCTTCCTTATTGGTACGCAGCCTTTGTGTACTCAGGCTCACCGAAAAGTGCCATGGCCTTATTCCGCTTCAGAGGCGGATTAACACATGGTGCTTCAGAAGGCACCTCCTTCACAACAATGTTTAAATCCAGACCTTTTATAGAAGAGTGCATAAAGCACAAAAGTTCTACCAAATTGCAACATATCTGAATGTACAACAATATTAAGTGAAGAAAAAAAGGATGCAATGCATACACCCAGTTATTTCTAAACTCTGGTACTACTTAGGATTAAAAAACCCCCACAAAACCCAGCAAAACCAATCGCTGGAATTTTCACACTCCTAGTCTAATCTTGTGAGGTAAATTCTATGGTTTAATTAGGAAGGAATAAATGCTTATTATTTACTGGTATACAAAACATATTAAGTGATACACATTTAATGATCATTAACAGTATGAGAGCAGCGCAAAACAGGAGATTTTGTGGTTGGTGGGTTTTTTTTTGAACTGCAGAAGTTAGAATATCATGATGACTTCAGTAGAGATTTCAATTATTTTGAATAATTTCTGTAGAAGACACTTAAGATTACGTAACAGTCTTTTCCCCTGTACAATCTCCTCTGCAACTGAGATCAAGAGACACTTACTGAGTGTAAAAAGTCCTATAACATACTACATATTCTGAGAAATCCTATCATGCACCCAAAACTTCACAATAAATTTAGTGAGCAATTCTGTCTTCCCAACTCTACTACTAAGTTCCATGACAGGTAAACTAAACCTATCCAAGTGCCAGTAGGCATAAAATATTAGGGTCTTCTCTAGGATGCACCCCAAGACTTTACATTATCTGACAGCTGCTTTGTGTTCTGCAAAAGTTAACTAAAGATGCAAGTGAAAAAGACAGAAAATCATAGTAACATACAAAGTTACCCATGACAATAGAATTTTGTGATTGCTTCTTTCACAGGATTCCCATGTGATGTTTAGCATACAACTTACAGAAAACCTTACGTGGGCAGCTTCAGGGTCTAATTCTACAAAGCGCTGCAGGAAAGTCGCTCTGCGAACACAGTCCTGGTCTGTGCGGGTGGGTGTTGGACTGCGCAACACAACCAATGGCCAAGTACCTACGGCAGGACTGAACTGAGCAGTTTAAGTCCTCCAGATAGCACAGTGCTGCTTAGATGCCTGGTTTTAGATCAATGGCTGTAAGTCTGGGTGAGCAAAGCTATTTACTACCGATGTGTTCTTATAATTTGCACAGGCACAAACTGAGAACCCACTACTTCTGTCCTTCCTTAAATACATTTCATGCGGAATACAGTTGTTAGGATCTCTCAGCGGAGTGCCTGCCTGTGGATGTTTTTCTTAACACAGAGTTTTTGATGGTAGCACAGGCTTAAGTAATTCTTTCCCCACTTTTCTAGTCACAACCACTTGTTCCCCAGTGTTGCATTTATCAAAAAGGCAAGAAAATGGACGAAACTTTGGGAACTACTAATCAAACATAACTTTGTGATAGACTGTTAGCAAGATCCCAAAAAAACTATATATATACTTTACTTTTTCCCTATGTAGTCTGTTCAACATGATGTCTCCTTTAAATTTTTGAATTGCATCAAGGTTTTTCTTGTTTTAAATAGTGGAAAAGCTTTCATGCAGTAAAAGCAATTTAAGAAACTACCAATTGAGTAATACATTGGTCTAGCGTTTGACAAAATAGTTCATGGAGAAAAATCCCCCGAAACAGAAAGGCCTGAGGGAGAGACAAATACTTCAGCAAAACACAGCTTTTGCGTTAAACTTCTTGCACTGCTTAGACATCCTGGTACCAACTTAGAAGTTAGCGGGTGACTTGTGAATTGTATAATAAAAAGGAAAATAAATAATTTCCATAGCAGGGAACACAAAATCCTAAGGCAAATATGCACAGTATATGGTTTGAAAGCAGTTTAAAAGACTGCAAGTGTCTGTCTACTTTCTGGCTAACCCATTCAAACGTGCTGCATGGGTGGCCAGCTCACTGATCCGAAGACACATGTTTTCTGACTGGCTGGGCAAGTGACTGGAATATATAAACTTTCTGATCAGAACAGATGTAGCTGTTGAGCTCTAAGTAGGCCAAGCAGCATAAACACACTTCTCAGGAAAACTGTCTCTGAACACAGCTGTTAGCAGGCATATAAAAGTACACTAGGAAAAGGGCAGGACAAAACAAGAAATGGGGACTCTGAGATAGGAAGCATATATACAGGAGCGGACATAAACAGGGGAAAAGAAGTACCACCTGAAGAAACACTGAGGAAAAAATACTGAAAGCTTTACTCTTGGAGCCTCAACTTCTGCATCGAACAGGGAAGTGCCCTCAGAAAAACGTGGCCGGATAGGACATCTTAATTCTACCTCCGCTATTGGTTTTGCAGTCTTAATAACCTTTTAACAGTTTAATATGTAACAAAGTCCTCACAAAGCAGTTACTACTGGACCTCAAGGATGTAATAACTTCCAGAAAATACATAAAAAGCAACTTATTACTGACTGTCCCCAGAAAGCATAAAACAGGTTCCATATCAAAGTGAAAAAAATGGAAGGAAAGTAATATGCAACAGACTTCTTGTTTTGGATATTCAAAGATTGGAAAGAGAAGATAGTTTTAAAGAACAGCTTCTATTCCAGTAATTTTTTTATATAGTTGAATATACATTTACATAAACATACTCAAACACATATGTACAAGCCTTACTCATTTTCTAGATATACTTAAAAGCAGAAGTATGAGTCTTGAATTCTACTGGCAAAATCTAAAGTGCCTAACTACAAATAGTTTAGGCAATGAAAGAAGTGATAACTGTGCACTCTCAGAATTCATATGGTTAATTAAGTTCTGTATAGTGCATAAGTCAACATGCAAATCTAAAGTCACTTGGACCAACTGAGATTTGTATATGATGCACAACACAGCGCATAACACTTAATCCTACTTTCTGGAAAAAGTGTTTTCACTTGCAGTCACAGAAATATTGAACTGAATCTTAACAGCAGAGAAGGCAAAATCTATGCATTTTTGCTTTAGCAGTTTTATCTATTTAGAGGATCACATGTGGAAACAAGCATTCATACCTACTGAGATAAACCTATAATAAAAATTTTGGATGTCTACATTTAGCCAACAAGCTTGCCCTGACTAGTTGCACACCAACCATTTTACTGATCACAGAAACGTAAGTACTCAAACTATATGAAAAGCATAGAACAAAGTTGGAGGATGTGGAATGAACTAAGCATAAATTCCCAGCAACTAAAGCTCTTGACGTGATTAAATTACTCCTGTATCAGTTATATTAAAAAGTATTTTTATAACAAGATTTCTGCAACTATAAAAATTACTATATAAGCATTACAATATAGGCTAACTGAAGACTGTAAAACCTCTTGATGTTGTGCTGATAAAAAAACCTTTCCATTGAAGTTACTGCAAAAATGAACAGGTGAAAAAATCTGCAATAAACACTGAAGAAATGCACTTTTTATAGAACACTGTCCTGCTTCATAATTTATACAATGCTTAAACAATCTATTCTTTGAGATGAATCACATCTAGTAACTAGCACGAAAGTCTTCTACCAAGATCAATGTAAGTCTATCCTCTTAGTAACTGGTAACTCAGTGAAACTATCACGACAAGATTAAGCAACTTTTCCCACATGCTGAGACTAACAGCTCAAAAGACTGAATGCTGACCAAATGTGACTGTGGTAAATGCACAATGCTGCTTTAGGTAGTCTACACCACATTAACTGCCATAGGGATTGGAAATATTCAAGTTCACCTATTTATAACCAAACTACTACTTTTGGCTTTTAAAATCATAATTATAAAATATTTCTATAGCATAGAACTTAAGGAAGTTCAATGATCAGTGGTATCCTTCCCAGTTAAGAGTTGCAGAGGCATACTATTAATTTTTCTCTTTCTTGATCAAAGATTACAGCTACAGAATGCATTTTGGCTACGTGGATTTAGTTCCATTAAATCTCAAGGTATACATTATTGCCTGCAATAAATGTGTTGTCGCATACAAGGGAACTATCTTCATTTGTGTTTATATTAAGAGAAAAACCACTTTAATGCAGAGTTAGCCCAATTTCTTACTTTCTTAGTCCTGAAGGTGAAGTAAGAGAAAATACTATTTTGCAGAACAGAATATAGTGAAGGGGAGATTTGGAAGAAAGATGTAAGTAATCTTTCTTCTGTTTGTTTGTCCTATTTTAAAGGTCCTCTCCCATTAATCACTTTTTAATCACACTTTAACAAAATACTTTCATTATTGTCTAATACTCACAGGTCAAGAGAAAGCAGCTGACTTCAGTGACAAATGGTAATCAAACTCTAGCAACAGTTTTACAGAAAAAGACAAGCATCTCATTTCAGACCCACATTACTCCCATTTCCCATTTTTTGTTCTCTTACACAAAGATAATTCTGTATGCGAACTACTGCGTAATAACATTCTGTATCGGAAAAGACCCCATTTCAGTGTTGCTACTTTTGGTAGCCATCTTCTGGGTATTTCTGACACAACAAAGTTCTGAAAGAATAAAAGTAATAGCTGAGTCCTATGTCACTAGGTTGGTAGAATAGGAATAAATGTGGTGGAGTAAGGGAAAAAGTTCTTGACATTCACATTTCTGATGCATAACCGTCTTGGGTTTTCCACCTTCCTGCACTAGCATTTTCTACTTTCCTTATCATATGATCCAACTTCCAAGCAGTGAATGAATGCAGGATCACATTAACTGGAGGTGAAGCAAAAGTGCAATTGTTACCGATTATGAAGCCTTTAGGCAATGTTGAAGGGGGTCAAACGATATACAGACGCTCAAGAAATGTCTGGTCTCACAGAGCAGTGCAGGAAATTAACTACAGGCCACCTTGTGAAAGTTGTCATGTTTTGACTCTGTCATCGGAGGTCAATCTGGGGCATACGGGAGCTTATCATAGGCTGCAGTCGTAGTGCTCCAGAAGCTGTGGTAGATCTTGTCACTTAGAGAAGTCAGGTGAAGTTTCTGGCACCAGACTACAGCAAACTGAAGTATTCCTGTCTACTCTTCCTAATCAGGCAAGAGCTAAGAGAGCACAAAAGTGGCTAAAAGACATGCAATTCTTACACAGACTCTAAGATGCAAATCTTCCTGTGCATCAGATAATGATCAAACATTTTGCAGTTCAAAATAACATCATAGAAAGCTTAAGAAGGAAAAAATGTAATGTGACTGTAACAACCTTACAGATTTTTATTAATTCACTGTCATCCATTCAGATAATTTGGAAATTCCTCACTTAGTCTATTACCTTTCAAAACAATGTCTGCAGTGACATCTAGAGCCAGGATATTGCAGTTAGCTTAGTATCCAAACCCTACAGTTACATTTCTGCAATGCTTTTGCCAAACTGAAACACTGTGTGTTAGTTTACACTACTTTAGAGTGATATATTAAAAATTCTTACTCACTCATGTAACTGAACAGGTTTATTTCTAAGGATAGTATTTAATGAAAACTGATTTTAAAGTTTTCAGAGTCTGGATGAGCTGCAAAATACATTTCCATTTTACACTCAGTAATATGGGCCTCCCTTGGAGGCCCTTGAACCTGAAATTTGTTTTCTTTCAAGAGCACGGTCCAACAAAGACAGGTTTCTTCTTTCAGAAACACACAGCAACATAAAGATGATGTTAATTCTGAAATCTCACGTGTGGTTCCAAAACTGAAGAATTAAAAGAACCTAGAACCTTCAAGATAGAACAAAAAAAGCCTATTTCATTAATTCCTGTAGTGCTTGACTAACTTTGGATAAAAGCAAACTCCTAGAGAAGACAAGTGGGAATAACTATCTTGGACAATGACATTAACAAAGAATATATATATTCAAACCGAAGGGAGTCAGACCCACTGAAGTTAAAACTCACAATTGCTTACATTACAGTACTTTGGAATAAACTAGTTCCATAAACATCCATAGAAATTATACAAAATTCACCAGATCAAAAAAAAGTATGTGCATACACTGTTCTTAAACACTGTATTTCTCCTCCCAAACTTGTTTGTATCACGGAAGTTTTCATAACAATAGATGTTCAAGACTGCTTGCAAAACGTAGGTAATACTACCAACATTGTAGCATTTAAGCATGTGCATCTCTCTGAAATCTTAGTTTGGATGAAGACCGTCATTATGCCATTATGACTGACATCAAAACGATGTCATTAATCTACCAATTCCAGTTTAATTTATGCAATTAATTTTATATACACTTTTTCCTAACAAGAAAAAAAAAGCATGCAGATTCCATATGAATATTCAAAACCTAGAATTATACTGACTTTCAAAGTAAGTTGCAATCAAATGCATCTGTAATCTGTGAACAAAGACCTCCTAAATGTTCTACATTGATGGAATTAAAGATGGGCTTTAATCTTACATGACACACTAAGGGTAAACATACACTCAGCAAATATAGCTTCCTTCTCCACAGTTTCCCCCTTCCTCTAAATTACAGAAATGAAAATTCAGTAGTTTGTATTATTATGATGAAGAAAACAAGAATTAAAACCCCTTACCTTCACATCCCTGTGAATTATATTATTATCATGACAGTAACGCAGAGCTTCCAATATCTGTCTCATGTAATGACTGAAAAAACAAAGACATCATACATGAAAAATCTGCAGGAAAAATGACTATATATATATAAAACAAACTGTTTTAAGAGGCTAACTATATAAAACTAATCAATCAACCCTAAAAGCACAGAGTTCTGCAGAATGGAGTTTGTATTTATAATAATGAATAATCAAATCTAAAGTTTGAGGATTATTCTGATTGAAGCCAAGGAAAATTAGAAAAGAAAAATCTGCATTTTCCATTTTGTAAAGTTTTCGGATGTTCAACAATTCTGCTTAATATGACAAAGATGTCAGGACCTTTCAGTTTTTTTAATAACAAAACACAGAAAGGAAAAAAGTGAGTATTAGTGCCTGATTTATCTAGAAAGAGACAGAACGAAGATCTTCGCTTGTCTGATGTAGAATGAAGACTCACTTCTTTCTCCCACGCCCAAAGGATCCCCTAAAATGTTACTAACCATACTAAAAAACCAAGAAAGCCAACAGCACCCTGTGCTGCATTAGGCAGAGCATTACTGGTGGGCTAAGGGAAGCAATCCTTGCCCTCTGGACGTTACAGCTGGTTATAGGGAAACATTTTTTCCTAGGAACATAATTATGCACTGGATCAAGTTGCCCAGGGTGGCTGTGGAATCTCCATCCTTGGAGGTTTTCTAGATCCCACAGGACAAAGCCTTGAGCAACATGATCCAAATGCAATGTTGACTCTGCCTCGAGCAGCAGGCTGAAACAGAGACCTCTTGATGTCTCTTCCAACCTGGCTTCTATGATGCTAAAAAATCTATAGAGTCAAGAAAAGCAAACAAAGCATCTCATGGGCTTTGAGCTCAATTATCATGCCACTAGGACACTGGCTTTTGTTGTCCTTCTGCAATTACACAGACTCTTTGACCTTAGTTTACCTCATAAGTGAAAAGCTGAAGTGACCATAAATAAAGTGATGTATTTAAAAAAAAAAAAAGATTATTCCATCTAGCAAGACCAATAAAACTCACACGTGTCAGGCAAGTCACCTAATGCCAACATATGAGAGATCCATAGAAGGCAACGACAGACCATTAACTATTGGATGTGAAATACTATTTTATTCAATAAGCCCATCCAACTATACAACTAGTAAATGACAAAATGCTCCAAAATTCTACTTTTATTATGCTAATTATTGTAATAAACATTCAGAATGTGGAAATAGGACTACTTATAGTATTCCTACTTTTAGCTATCAGATTGTACATCAGTATACTCCATTCTTTTCCATTTATCCTGTAGGATTAATTAGAATTATAATACATACCTGGCTACAGCCTCACTGTACACAAATCCAGCATCTGCTCTCTTCACAATTTCAAAACACAGATCTGCTCCATCCATACTGCAGGCAAAAAGAAGGAAAAATGCGTAAGATAGGTGACTACGATAAATTACATAAAAACGTCCCAAAAATCTGTTTACTCCTTTTATATAAATCTTACATAAAATACTCCGGATACATGTATAATGCATTACTAACTAAACCAGCATTTAATAGGTAGTCTAATAGAATATGGCTTGCCACAGGTTAACTGTTTCATGCTGCTCGGGTCATAGAGCAGTTCTCTTAAAATATTAGTAAAACCAAACATTTCTTCTATTGCTTAAACTGCTTATTGAACAAGGTGTTCAAGACTGCAGAAAGTCAATGCCTTGTACAAGAAGGCTCTGCAAGTTAACAATTAATGCATATGATGACATGGGTTCTCAAAATCATTATAAGCGCAACTCTATAAGAAAGACTGTAGTTCTACAAAAATCTTACTCAAATCCAGTTTTAAATGAAGATTTAAAAAAATACTCTAGAAATGTAGTATAGACTCCCCAGTCAGCATTCTTATATGGATAATTAAGGATATTTTGCACCTCACAGCCTCACTGAAGCCACCTGAAAACGGTGACAGCACACATACTGTAACACTAGTTCTGACACTTGATACTCTTCCTTTTTCTCCCTAATTGTCTGTAGTTTTCTTCATAACCTAACTTCCCACAAATAGTAGTATAGCACTTTTAGAAGCACGTATATTAACAGTTTCTTACGTCAAAATTAGACTGCCATTTCTTTAAAACCAAAGCAGTTTGGTGTGGCATAACTGCCCTTCTTTTCTTTCTCCTGTAAGTAACCTAAGGCAGATTTACATCTAAAAATGTTCCTGCTTGATAGGACAAGGAGCGAATAACAAGATCTAACAGGAATAATAAAAATCACGTATTATAATTCATACATAACAAGGCGCTTGCAAAAATATTGATTGTAACACATCATTTTCAGCCTTCACACCTTTTCTTTTTCCTCTCCACCAAAGACTCAAGGGGGGAAAAAAAAAGGCAGAATTTCCAAGGTATCTAGAAAGCCAACATTAGCAGGGCTATTTTTGTAAGCTATCCAGAACGCCAGCATGCAATCACTTCTGCTTTGTTACACATGTACAATGCAAAACTTCTGCTTAGGGAGTCACAAGCAATGTGTGGAAGCTTTAATTCCCAAATAAATCCAAAAGGTATCCTCATGCAAAATACACTATCATGTGGGTAGAGCACTCACAACTGTAAGAGACTGGTGACCAAAAGAAATGCATTCATTAAACTAAGTGGAAAAAAAATTCCTGGCCAGTTATTGCAGCACCTGGTACCATCTTCAGATTTAAAAAGCCCTATAAGTTGGAAACCCGTACTGCCAAACCAGGACTGCTCATCACTGCATCAACATATTCCTCTGTAGGTTTTTTCCCATAGCTTTTCTGTCTTGCTCGTTTTCATGCAGCTAGTCTGTATACATAGCTAAACATCACTCAGACAGACAATATACTGCGCTGCACCATACATAGCATTGTATAGCAGCAACAGGGGGCAGGTTCAATGAGAACGGCGTAAATCTGGACTTAGCTAGCTCACTGGAAAAAACCCTCATGTCAATCTCGCTTTCAGTGCTTCCTCCCAACATTTATTTCACCTAGATGGGAAACAAAACTGAAGCCTGAGCAATACCAAGCACTGCAGAACATACAAAATGTATGAATAACAACCAAAACTTCGGAGGTGTCATGCTCATGAAGCAGCAGAACCCTTCAGAAGACTAATTTAACTCTGACTTGTTATAAACTACAGATTATTAAAGATCCAGAGGCACTCAAGATTTTTAGCAGTATCAACAGCTGCTGAGATACTGAGCTGAGTGTCATTCCTTTACACTACCTTTTCTATTAAACAAGGTGTTTATAATCAGAATGGTCTATAACATGTATTTCTACCTCCCACTTCTAAATATCACCATTTTTCATTTGTAACAGTAAGTGGCAGTTTGATTTTTTCACAAATATTTTACAATTAGTTTAAGTTATGCTGATATTAAAAATTGATACAGACTGAGTAGTAATGCTTGAAAGTTTAAGGTGAACTCTGTTGATCTCAAAAGCACAAATATGCGGCAGGTGTATTTTAATCTCTGACTTCTACCGACTACTTTTTCAAGGCAAAATCTTTTTAAGAGTAGTTTTTTCTTCATGTATAAATAGGGCTTGTATCACCCCAATGATGCTGAATTGTATCTGAAAAAAATCTTAAGAGACTTTTACCTAGCTGAGGCTGCAAAAGCAAGTCAGTTTGAGTTATAAGAAATCCCAGAAAATTCAGTGCACTAACAGACTGAAGGCTCAGCAATATCACAATCAATTAAAAGACTACTTTGCAGAAACTGAAAGGCTTATGTGATGTAAGAGCATTAAAGTTTTGGGATACCAATGAAATGAAAGTTCAGGAAGTCTCAAGGTTTTGTAAGGACTATCAGCATTACGCATACGAAAACCGTAAAAATAAAAAAAAAAGGGTAAGTTAAAACCCACTAAAATAAACACAGAGAGATACATACAAGTTGAAGACATAAGAGGAAGATGCAAAAAAAGTTGGTAAAATTTCAGCACACTCATGATCTGAGAGAGAATCTTCTGATTCCAGTAGAGGGCACTCATGGAACCTATATAAACTGACTGAGATAGCTTACGGTATTTGTACTGAAAGTGAACGGGGAGTTAACAGACACCACCGCCACATCTGAATTCTCTTGGGTATCAGTATGAGCTATGTTCCCCAATTTCCCATATTCTATTATTGATTTTTCCATATTTTTAGCAGAACCGTGCCTGGATCTTAGCCCTT
>VZSC01000557.1:161869-174370 GCA_013398225.1 Steatornis caripensis
TTGGATAAATGTTTCTTTTGATAGCTCTGATCAGTGCTACTGTGCACCTTGAAAATCTTTCTACTATTCTGCACAACACTGATGGTAAGTTGCAACCTGCCCAGAAAGTTTACTCTTGAGTCATATTCAGTGCAGAAATCTGTTCTGAGGCTAGTGGTCACTCAGAAGAATAGACGGCATACTCTAGAAGAGATGTACATTTTAATACTGGGGTACAACAGCTTTGAATTTGCAGATAACCTAGTAAGATGTGGCCTACAACTTAATTTATTAATGAAGAATCAGAAAGTTTGAGAAGCACTACTTTAGGGAATTGAATTGTTATGTAACAAAAAAAAAATACTTGCCATATCGCTTGTCACTGAGTTTACTGAGTTTTGTACCATGTATGTTAAATGTCTGTGAACAATGGCATTTTTCCCTTCAGTTGGATAGCTTTTATGTACTTGCCATCTTCACTCACTACAAATAAACTGTCGTAAATTAAAATAGTATTTAAAAATAAAACAGTATTTAACTTTTATTAAAGCCCTATGTAGTAACCTCTGAAAATTAAGACCAAAAAGTACAGAAACTCCTATGTCCTGTGTATTGCCCATGCATCCAGGGTTTAGCTCATTCCAGATAATTCAAAGATGTTCCTGAGTTTACTTTCTCAGTATCTGTTTAGAGGCTTTTCAGTACTTTAGACTGAGACTTTTGAAAGACTTCTTTGAAAAATTTTTTCAACTTCACTGGCAGCCAAGAGATGAATTTCAGTGCTTTTCATAAAGTACCTCATTCCGTCTAGAGACAAACAATGGACAAACTTCACTGAGAAACACGTAATTCCTAAATCGCAATGTAGATGATGATCTTAGGAGAGGTAAGTAATTCTAAATACGTATATTTGGAAACAGTTTTCTACTAGTGCTTTCATAACAATGGACCAACCTGATTATTAAATAGCACAAAAGAAAGAACATACGTGTCCTTAAAAAGCACTGTTTTTCATGGTAATAGAAAAAAGTAGTACTGTACCTAACCTGAAATCTTTGATCCATACTCCCAGTTTAATGGTAAAATCTAAATATGTCAGGCAGTGTCATAAGGCCACACAAAAATAGAGCAGTGCTGTGTGAATTAGTTCATGTTTATACAAACACTTGAAAATACAGGTAAATGCATTATTTTATATTGACTTCTACCAGATAATTTTACTTAAAAGCGGGTCTTCTGAAGCTTTGATAAATAATGCAACTTAATAGTCTGTGATAATTAAAGTTAAAATAAATGCCGAAATGTCAATGCATCAATGTCACAATGCTCTGAATTTTCAGTTGCTCTGCCAAATTTTGCTACTTATTACACAAGAGCCAAAATTTCATCCAAGATAAAAATAATGATTTCTACGTCTGGCCTTCCTGATTTCTAAGTCTGGCCTTGTCAACAGGAAACCCCTAAAGATTGCTTTTTAAGCATTAAAACTAATGAAGTCCCGTTTTCTATTAATTCCTGTCCATCAAATGAATGAAATCAACAAATATGAAGCAAACATAAGATGAAAACCTGATATCTCTCTCCTCAAAGGTAAGTTAGCTTTAAATTCTCTATCACTTCCTTTCACTGATTAGTCAATAGTTCACGGGCTATCAGGGACAAAAGAGAAACAGCATACCCAGACCAGGCAATTGCCTAGACTTTGTGTCAACAAGTAACTAGGCTTATCCGTAACACGCTGAAAAAAGAACAAAAAATCCCCAACACAAACACAACGTAAACATGAGTTTTATCAAGTCAAAGAAATCTGACCTTATGTCAAAGAGTATGATATCATAATATTTAACACTTGGTGGAATTCGGTTGCCTCAAGGCATTTGAAGTTAGTCACTTCAGGCTCCCTTTCAGTCCACAGGAAAAACCAGCACATAGACACACCTCAGATTTAGAGTGTAATTTTTAAATATCTGAAGTTAGGACAGACAGAATCCCTAATTTAATGGCTTCTCTAAATGTATTGTAAGCTTTTCAAAATTAATTTGAAAGTTTTCTCTTTCACTGGATATTTTGAAAATCCAGCCCAAAGTTTAAATCTAGAAGCATCTGGAACTATTTTCTTTCAGTAATCACAGCAACCTGTTTCAGTGTGAAAAATACAGATTTTAGTTTCTTTTGATTTTACTTTTAAAAATTAATATTTAAGACTTAATTTTATCCTAGATAATGCATTATGCAAGTATGAAAAACCAGAAATAAAGCCATGTAAAAGATGAAGGACTACAGGTGAGACTGCATTTAAAAATAAAACCATAACTGGAATCCTAGCATGATTAAGTAAAATAATGACAAAAAGTTTTCACTCCATAAACTAAGAAGCTGTGCTATTTCACAGTATTGTAACAAAGCGGAATGAATGGATCATATTCTTTTTTTCCCCTTCTTTTTTTCTTAACACTTCAACAAAACCACGATTGAATATACCAACTGTCATTTAAACGCTCATCATCATATGCTTAAGTAACTGTAACTGTTTTAAAGTACTGCTTTTATGAATTTGAAATTTTAAAACTAAAGCGTGTTTACAAGTTAGCTAGGTTATATGGAAAAGTTATATGTCTATAACTATATATATACAGCCTAACTGGTAAATCTGAACAAGATCAGTTCTTCTAATATCCTATGAGACAAATCTCTCTTACAATGCACTAAGAAAAGCAAAACCACCTATGTATAATGGTGAGACAATATTCTGCAAATTACCAGATATTAAGGTATCTGCAATTCACTTGCTACTCATATATCTGAGCTCTTCAGCATGAAAAGAAGGTACTTTCAGCCCACAAATTTCGATTATACTCAGGATAAACTGCATATAATGTACTAAAATGTGGTTTCCAGACACTTCAGACTGAATATTTGCTTTGTTATAGAAATATTGCAAGTAGCTGACCCTTCTTAAAGTATTCTCATTAAGACCAATGATCATTAGAAAAAAAATGTAATAAGCAATACAACAAAAAAACAAATGTGATAGTTATGTACCAAACAGAAAACAGCATTCCATGTAAAACCAGCGTTCCTATCTGCCAACATGCATAAACTGCTAACAAAACATCATGTGACAAGGACAGCACTGCCTAGAATATCACATTATTGAACAAATACGAAGGAAACCAGATTGCACTCCATTTCACTAACGGAATTTTTAAACAGCAGGAGAGTTTTGCATACTATTTCGTTCTTTGCAAGGCACAGATTTTAAAAAAAGATTGCTTTCATCTGTTTTGACACTGTAAAATATATGTTTGATGTACTTCTATTGACTACATGCTTGTATTAGGTAAAATGTCACAGTTAACTTGAGACTAATGATGGATAACTTGATATACAGCTGTCAGCAAATAACACCACAGAATAGGAAATAAAATTGTGACTGTGTAATAAAGACCAGAGCTGGCACTATCTCAGATGTGAGGTCTCTCCAGAGCCTCCAAGGGATCTCTTCCATCAGTGGAAAGAGCCCATTACCCTTCTGGGGAGCAGCTGGGGGGTATATGCGCGTGAAATCACTTGGAACAGGCAGATACTCTCTCATTTATGATGTAATAACATCTAAATACTTTTAAAATAATAATTTTACTTTAAGAATAAGACTTTCTGGGACAGGGTACACATGTACTTCATCTATTACGGCCAACTGCTTCTATGCAGTTTATTACAGCAGTATCTAATGGCTAATGGCAACCTACTGGTAACATGACATGATGGCTCTATTCTAAAGAGTGCTTGAATTTGTGTGTAAGTAGTGGTTAAAAATATAGCTATTTTTTGGTGTTAAACGTCATTGCTACTGTTCGTGTTCATCAGTGCTTCTGTGAATTGTGACTTTAACAAACGTTTTCAAAATTTGGCACAGATTATATTCCCCGCCCCGAGGGGTACAACCTCTTGTTATCAGACATATGATGCATTTGTTTGTTTCACTTGTATTTTTTTGTAACAATAGATTTGGCAAAATATTCAGGGTTGTTTTAGCAGCTGCTCCACGTGCCTCACAGCTTATGAAACAGTAGTGGACCTATGTATCATTTATGTGCAAATGGTGGCACCAAGTTTTAGGTTTGGTTATTCTGTGCATTTCATGTGCTGGACCTGAATTAATTTTCATGCAAAGCATCTGCCAGTCCACAAATAGCCCACCACCATCTGGGCTTATATCTCCTCTGCAGATCCGTGTTGTCTTCCCCTTTTCTGTCATTTCAGAATAACTAGACCCTAATAAAATATATTTTATTACTGTAGATAAACTTAGTTGCAAAGAAGTTAAGTTTGTTATCATAATAGCATAATGAACAGAAAGCAGTAGGAGGGAAAATAGTTACCTACAAATACATAGATACTTTTCGACTAACTGGAAGTTTCTTCTTATTGTCACAATTATACAGTATGTCACTAACCCAATCAAACTCAGACAACGCAGTCTTACTCTGCAGCAAACGTCAGTCTTCTGTTGAATCACTTTACCAAAGCATCCCCTCCAGCATAACACATTGTATCCAAAACTCTTCCATTCCCTGCTATGTTTTGAGCACAGGTGTTCCTACTGCCTCACCTTCTAGCACTGTTTGTTACAAAAGATTGATGTCTTACAGTGCACAAGGGAGACAAGGATATCTGAGTTGGTAAAGAATTATTACCCTTCAAATAATTTAGCATCATATTCCTTCTTTCATGTGGCCGGAAGTCAGGTACAGTATTTGTGTAGTAATCCTAATTGTTCAGACTTACCTTTAATGCATAAAACATAAAAGATAACAGGCTTGCCATTAAAAAATAACTACTGCTTTTGTCTCCTATTTCTGAGCTACTAGCATGGTAAAAATAGAAGCAAAACCTTTTTTCCATTTCAAGATCTTGTTAATTATCACAGCATGTTTCCCCAAGGTATACATAATTATTTCGTAATATGATAATTGAAGTCCCTTGGTCCGCGCTTTGGGATTTACAAAATAAAAAATAAAGTCCATATTGAAACAAAACTTACAGAAAGGAAAGCATAAAACAATTATTTAACACAATCATAAGTTTATAAACTCACCTAAAAAAAAAGCAGCAGACTTTCAAGCAACAATTTTCAGGTTTACATCTTTTTTCTTGCTGTTACCACCTAACTTTTTCTCTTCCTCAATGGGAAAACTAATATGTGAGAATTATTTTTTAAGTGCGTATCTCATGTCAAATTCTTGGCTCTAGTGGACATGCCAATTCGACCTAACACACTGGCATGATGTGGTGTGATCCCAAATAAGCAGGCTAAATGCATGAGAAAACAAAATGCAGGAAGATTAAGAGAAATTAAAGGGGTATAAACACACATGACCAGACACACTAGGAACACATATATGGAGAACATAAAAAGAAGAGCTGGTAGGTACAGAGAAGAGAAGGAAGACAGAATATGGAAGATGCACAAATTAGCACTCTGCACATCTGTTTTTGTCCTTCCCAGTTAGCTAAACCTAACTCAAGAACTAATAATTACCCTCAAAGAAGGAATGTGGCAATTTAGGAGCTGCCCGCCCCTTTGTTTCTCATTGTGAATTAAAAATACCCCTACACTGCTGAAAAACAGTGTTTTGTTCACGCTTCCATATGCCAACAGTAACTAAACTCTTAAATTCAAACTTCCGAAACACATATTTTAGACAAATGTCTCTTTTCATATGATGTGAACAGGGGTATTGATTTACAAAAATACTTAAATACTCCACTAAGCTTTACTTACTTATCTAGTAAAGGAAAAGCAGTGCTGGAAAAACAGTAGTCTGAAAAAAAACCCCAACACTTCACAACTGGAACAGAATACCATCAGTTACCCAAAGCTGACAACTATCAGTAGATTTTTAGCTCGTTCTCCTGTACCCTAATAGGGACACAGCAGCCATCAATGAAGAGCATGCTTGCCCTTAGAAAGCAGGCTATAAAGAACCAGCCTGATGTTAGCCACTCAGCCAGTGTGACAACTTTCTTTATTTGGGACAACATGTACTTGCCAGAAATAAATATTTTCATAGCACTCAAGACTGCTGAGCTACAAACAAACAGGTGGAAGTAGACATACTTTCAGAATTTTATTTAGCCAGTGATAACAAAGAAAGGTAAAACCAACGAGAGAAACTTACAACTCAAAGACCATATAAAGCATTCCATCTGAGCTGTATGTCTCCAATAGTTCAACAATATGAGGATGCTTCAGCATGTGACAAATACTGGCTTCCCTCTTGAGATCTGTGGAAGATAATAAGGTAGTGTATTAGCTATATAATCACGCTGTTGAACACACAAAAAAAATTGAAAACAATTAGAACAAATTTTGGAAACATGTACACATCTGAAATATCTAACAAATACTTTAATCTTTGTAAAGAACACTGACAAGATGGTAATTATTTTCCTTCAGAACTTAAGTGTGAAATTAAGTTAAAAACGTCATATAGATCTCAAAATATGAACACACAAAACCTAATAGGCTTTCTTGATTTGACCTATTAATAAAAGATCTCCTTGGTCACAATCTGAAAAACTTTATGGTAATTAGTTCCCTTAATGCACATATGCAGACTACACCAAAATTTTAATCCTTAACATTCATCATCACCGAAAAATTATCTCCAAATACAGAAGACAGGCTCTTCCACCACACTACAGAACAATTGAAAACTGGAGGTCTCTAGTCTGATCTCTGTGCTCAAAGCAAGGTCAACTAGAGCAAGTCGTCCAGGACCACATCCAGCTAGGTTTTGAACATTTCCAAGAATGGATACTCTACAACCTGTCAAGGAAACCTATACCAGTATGTGATCACCCTCATAAGTGAAGAATTTTTTTCTTATGTTCAAATTTCTTGCAGTTTACTTCTTTAATAGTGATTTATTTTTTTAAAATCACAATATATGGAATGACACTGGCATAAATTGTAACCAGCGTATATTAGCTTGCATCTCTGTTCTAGAGAAGAAGGAGAAAAGCAGAAAAAACTGTGAATAAAGAAAGAGCAGAAATCTTTTGATTGATTTTCTTTTTAACCAAACAACACTCTTACTTTTTCTGATGATAAATCAATCCTTCTGCTAGTACAGAAATGCAAAAAACCAAGCCACACTGAACTAATTTTCTTTCTTCTTCGTTGAAACTATTTGGTATTTTTGTTATTTAATCAACTTTTTTTTAAACTTTTTTTCTTTTAACTTACCACTAGTATTCCAGAAAAATAGAAAAATCCTGAATGAATAGCCTCAATGATAATTTGAGAAGAGAGGAAAATACTAGCCAGTGTTCTGAAGCTGACATTTTACTTTTCTATTCTCTTCCCATTCAATTGTTCATTGTTCAAGAATGACCTACATAGGTATTTACTCGAAAATATAAATATGGTTTCTTGGTTTGAAAATGCTTACCATATTGCTGTGCTACACTAGAAAGAAATTTAAAATGCACTCTTTTCATATGTGCCCTACTACATTTCTAACATGAATCAATAACAAGCAAAGAGATGAACATTCTTTCATGTGGAGCATTTAACAGGTTATTCAGATTTATGCTAGACTTTCAATCTTTTAGTCATCTCTAAATTCAGAAGAAATGTTCTGAATTTGAAAATGACTGAATTTCAATCCAAGAAAAATTTTCAGATTCACAAAGTGCGAATTTTCTTACTAGAACTTCCATATTACACTTGCATTATGGGCTTCCTCCCTCACATCTTGGCAAATATAATCTAAAAGCAAAATAGCAGAGCAACCCCTCAGAAACCATTATGTAATGTCATCTTAGGAAGTGCAAACACAGCAGCAAAAAGAAGCAAATAACTGTCTTTCATTGATGCAGCAGCAATTTAGACAAAGAAATTAATGTAAAATTTGTCCTTATACGGAGATGAAATTCTGTCTGGTAAGAAAACAGCAGTATGTCTTTCACTATTGAAAGTACTCGCATACCAGTTTTTATACCACCTTCATTCAGAGGAACTACTGAAACTGTATTGTAACATTCCCTTCCATCACACTTAGGCATTGATTAAACATTAAATGATTACCACCTCTTTTCTAGGCAGTGAGGTTCTCCTCGTCTTTTACTGAAGAACACATCCAGTCTTTCCTAAAGGTGATCACAGGTAAGCATACCAATGGATAGCATAAGAGAACAGAAAACTATGTGATTCTGTGAATGACCGTGACCTCCAGAAAATATGGTGCTTTTATTTTATCTCTTACTGTATAATGACTTTAAGGCTACCACACTTCACCATGGTATCTGATACCTATTTTAGATGGAAACCAAAGTGAAAATACAATAGGAAATTACAGAAAAGTCTTGCTTTATTTATAGGTAAAAATTGTGTTCAAAATATTTTATTTTGGCTGCTTACTTTATATTTTATTTATATTTTTATTTATATTTTGAAGGGAAGTAGAACCATGAGGAGGAAAACATATGCTGCATTTACCTCGTTCCTTTGTGTAATACTGCATAAGTGAAACAATTGCTCACAGACTGAGCATCAGCAGCAGAGGAAGGAGAAACAGAAAAGTGGAAAGTAAAATCTCCAAACAGGAAAACAAACAAACAGAAGTCGCAGAACAAGGTTTTCTATGACTAAGGGGTCTTAGGGCTAAGAGCAGAACAAAGTCCTGTTCTAAAAATGGCAGGGACTTGTGTAACAGTAGACCTATTAAGGAGGAAGAAAACTAGGTATAAAGAGACAGATGAGTACAGGCCACATTGATTCAACAAAGCCACAGGGCAGAAAAGAGATGACGGACTCTGAAGTCCATTTGGACTGTGACCCAAATGTCAAAATACGTCATGTTTAAGACCACTAAGAAAGGAAAAGGGAGGGGGGAGAAGAGGCAGCGATAGCATATACATTTCATTGTTTTCACTTTAAAAAAATGACATTATCATCTACTCAATTCTTTAGCAAACGCTTTTACCAGACTGAATTAAGTTTAATCTCCACATGTTCCTCAAGAGGTAATTAAAATCCCAAGTGCCTACAGATACTGTTCCAGTTCTGAATACAACATAAAACCAAGCAGATGTTTGGCTGCAAGCATGTGACTGAAGATTTCATAAGAAAAATCCCATTATTATCTTGTGAGACACCATATTATCTGTAACATCGTTCTGAATATAACATTGTATGAACTATTTGCTACCTTCTGTTAAGTTTTCTAAAACTCTGCTGAGTATTTTAGCCATGTCGTATAGCAATAAAGGTCCCGCACACCCCATATCAAAATCAGCCTTTTGTATTCCAAACACCTAAGAAAGGTTCAGGACAACTCCAGAATTTGTCAGTGGAGTAAATTTGCTTTAAGCAGCAAGAGGTGAAACGTACCATTTACTAACGGTTACGTATCTCATATTTAGAACAGTTTCCTTCACCAGTAAACAAAATTTAGCTAGAAGAACATATCCTAAAGCAAGACAAGGTCTTACAATCTAAAACAAACTGTCATCTTTTAATTGCTGGACTATTTTACTTCTTATTTGAATCCTTTCTGAACACTTCATCTATTCATTTTTCTCTGCTTGATATGGCTGAAGAAATGACTTTCTAGTCCATTCTTTAAGCTTTCTCTGTCAGCACTTCTTTCAAAATCAAACATTAATGACAACAGTGACAATAAATAGAACAGCAAAGGTTTTTTTAAAAGCACAAGCTTTAAAAGTTTCTCTGCCAACTGCATGAATTGTTACACAACCAGAAATAGGGAGAAAAATGTGGTGTTCCATTTAACTTGCTTAGCACACAGTCTGATACTTTACATCATAATTTGAAAAGCATTTAAAAGTTGTCATTTTATACTACAGTTACCAGTAAACTCTCCAGATTTTCAGTCTGTTTACAAAACTTTGAAGGGGTTTTTTTAGCAACTGAAGACATGCTCAAGTTTTCACTTTATACATGGCTAACTATTTAGAGAGAGTCACTGAAGGTTAAAATGGCATGAAAATTCAGAATTCTGTAACAAATAGAAAAGATGGAAAGGAAATTCTCAGTGATAAATCGCCACAAAGAGAAAATGAAGCCTTGTCTTTGGATAGTGACACTGAAAATAAATTGCTGGGAGCACTAAAAAGATAATTGCTCTAAATAACAGTAAAGAACAATATGTCAGTCTTTGATAGAAAATACAACACATGAGAATCACTCAAAATTTCCACGGGAGCTAACTACATAACATCCTACGCATCTCTGACAATTCTGGCAAACACCTAGCTTCCTTTCAAAATCTGATACTCAAGGTTTTAAAACATCTCAAACATACTGAACATATTTTGAAAGTATGTTCATGGTATCTTACAACATGGAAGAATTAGATGCTCTCTAGCAGCCTGGATTATAGTACTATTTTAACATCTTAAAAGTGACATTCACAGATTGTAGCAGCCACAGCTTTTTTTTTTGGGAAGAACGGCATCAAGTTTCTTAGCAAGATGGAAGACATATATCACTTTTAAACATACAGTATTCTGATTTACCAGGTTCGGTCCTTTAAAGGGTTAGTTCTCCAGCCACAGCTTGGGTATGATAGTACTTTGAAAGGAAGTATCTACATTAGTAGTAAACTTCTTACTTAAAATGCTTCTACATCTTTTGTACAGTGAAACTATGATTATATATAATTTAAATAGATGTGGTAGTGCTAAGTTTTAAAAGCAAATCAATAGGCTTTTTTCGTTTGGTTGTGTCATTCTCACCTACCATCCTTTGGTGCGCTCATCATGGAGAAGCTGCCAACCACTCCAACTGAAATTCTTTCAGATAAAACTAAACTGAATGACGCGCTTCAGAAATGTGCGTGATGCATACCGGTCTTGAACAGGCCACAATGCCAGACTAGTCCTAGTTGAAGGTAACCCGCTGAAGCATGTATAAGGCAGACACTGAGACCTCAGTACCAACTGTTTCACTCTACAAATACATTGGTTTTTGTCTTGTGGATTAGACTTGGCTAACTGCTAAATTTCCACCCAGGCTCTTGCTCACTCTGTGCTCAGCAGGGCAAGGAGTAGAAAACAGGAAGAACAGGAACAAAAAAGCTCATAGGTTGAAATAAAGACACATTGCTTACCAGTTACTATTGTGAGCTAAATATCCTTACTTGACAAAGTTAACTTAATTTATTGCCAAGTAAAATAAACAAATGCTTATTGATTTGGGTAAAGGTAATCAATAAGATAAACATTAAACCAACAAATTTCCTCCCCCCTTTCCCAGGCTCAACTTCACTCCTGACTCCTCTACCCCCCCGCTGAGTAGTGCAGGAAGTGGGGATGCTCAGCACACAGTGATTCCTCTCTGCTGCTCCTTCCTTCTCGCAACTTTTCCTGCTCTAGCATGAGTCCTCCACGGGCTGCAGGGAATATCTGCTCTGCCATCGATCTTGGGATTCCCTCTTTTTGTTCCACACTCTCTACACCTTGCTCCAGTGTTTCCTCCTGTTGCAGACATCTGGAACTGGTACGTCCAGCAGAGGGCAGCCCATAGCCTCTTCCCATGGAAGCTGCCCCTGCAGTCCCCCATTATCAAAAACTTGTCACATTCAACACAGGTCTGCTCCATTTTCTAGTAGTCAGGACTGCACTAGACACTGTGCTTCAAGGTGCTCCAGAGGAGCCAACTATGTCCAAGCTGAGCACGCCGCTATACACCTCTGCCTCAAGACAGCACGTAACAAGCACACAAGACTTCCTGCACAACAGCAAACTTCAGTTTAACCATTCATATTGTACCTGAGGTCACGCTTCCAAAACCAGATGAACTTTCAGGGCAATACCAGCTTAAAAAGTTTCCCTGTCCCCTGCCGTGTCTGTCCATTCTTGCTCCCCTGTGAAAATTACTTTTAGGCTTTATTATTCTAATAATATAGCAAGGAAGTCATAAAAGCTCTGAGCACAGCCAACACACTGCAACAGAATGAGGCAGGTGGAGGTGGGAACATCCTATACTGACATTGGCAACGAAACTCCTATACTACAGAACTACAGTGATGTTTCTGCCCCAAAGATTTTTTTTTTGTTTTTCCTTCCACGAGAGGGTATTTCCCTTTCTCTTAATTAAAACCGCACTGCCTGCCTTCCTGAGATATGTGACCGACTCATCATCACACAGATGTATTTGACCAGTTAATGACTCCTTGCCTCAACAAGTGGTAAAAGCTTTCCTGCCTCCCCTCCCACGCGCTTTGGGATGGCTAAAGCTCCGTGGTAGCCAAGCTGATTTAACTGCTGGCTGTTTCTCCCTTCATCCCACAGACATTCTTGCCCTCTGTTCCACTGTGCAGCAGCCTAGAGCTTGTCACACCACACAGCAAACCATTTCAGTGTTAACTCAGTAAAAAAACATTCACTTTTTTCCTCACTGGCTCCATGTCATGCAGTCTTAGTGTGTGAAATGGCTCAGTGAGCAGTATCAGGTATGGAAGCTGGCTTAAAAGTAAGGAAAGGAATATT
>VZSC01000557.1:183461-196200 GCA_013398225.1 Steatornis caripensis
GCTGGACCCAGCACTGACCCCTGGGGAACACTGCTGGTCACAGGCCTCCAACTAGACTCTGCACCACTTATCACAACCCTCTGTGCTCTGCCATTCAGCCAGTTCTTGACCCACCTCACTGTCCACTCATCTAGCCCACACTTCATAAACTTGCCCATGAGGATGTTGTGGGAGACTATCCAAAGCCTTGCTGAAGTCAAGGCAGACAACATTCATGGCTCTCCCCTCATCAACCCAGCAAGTCGTGCCATCACAGAAGGCTATCAGATTGGTCAAGCAGGATTTTCCCTTGATGAATCTATGTTGACTACTCCTGATAGTCGTCGTCTTCTTCATGTGCTTTGAGATGACTTCCAGTAGGAGGTGTTCCATCACCTTTCCAGGGATGGAGGTGAGACTGACTGGCCTGCAGTTTCCTGGGTCCTCCTCCTTGCCCTTTTTGAAGGTTGGAGTGACATTGGCTTTCCTCCAATCCTCAGGCACCTCTCCTGTTCTCCATGACTTTTCACAGATGATGGAGAGTGGCCTGGCAATAACATCCGCCAGCTCCCTCAGCATTTGTGGGTGCATCCCATCGGGGCACATGGATTTGTGGGTGTCCAGTTTGCCTAAGTGGTCTTTTACACAATCCTCCTCAACCACGGGGAAGTCTTCTTTTCTCCAGGCTTTCTCTCTTACCTCCAGGGACTGGGAATCCTGAGGGCTGGCCTTAGCAGTAAAGACTGAAGCAAAGAAAGCATTCAGTAATTCTGCCTTCTCTATATCCTCTGTCACCAGGGTGCCCTCCTCGTTCAGCAGCAGGCGCACATTTTCTGTAGTCTTCCTTTTGCTACCAATGTACCTGCAGAAGCCCTTCCTGTTGTCCCTGACCTCCCTTGGCAGATTCAATTCCAAGTGGGCCTTAGCCTTCCTTGTTGCATCCCTGCATGCTCTGACCACATTCCTGTATTCCTCCCAAGTGGATAGTCCTTCTTTCCAGATCTTGTATATTTCTTTCTTCCCTTCGAGATTTTCTAGAAGCAACTTGCTCACCCATGCAAGTCTCCTGCCTCCTTTACTTGACTTCTTACTTGTAGGGATGCACTGACCTTGAGCTTGGAGGAGGTGGTTCTTGAATATTAACCAGCTCTCTTGGGCCCCCCTGCCTTCTAGAGTCCTAACCCATGAGATTCCTCCAAGTAGGTCTTTGAAGAGGGCAAAGCTAGCTTTCCTGAAGTCCATAGTTGTAATCCTACCTGTTGCTCTGCTTCTTCCACGCAGGACCCGGAACTCCACCATCTCATGGCTGCTGCAGCCAAGGCTGGCCATAACCAGTCCTTCTTTGTTCATTAGTATCAGGTCCAGCAGGACAGCTCTCCTTGTTGGCTCCTCCAACGCTTGTGTTAAAAAGTTATCATCAGTGATCTGCAGGAAATACTGCACAAATGTAACAACCATTTCTCCTACAGACTATTTTCTTTGTTTTGCTGCCTTTTAACCACAAATTTGTCTTCAGGTTCCCAAAACACTGACAATATTCACATGATAAAAATGACGTTAAATCAGTTGCCTGCTAATAGTAATGAAATCTGATTCATCATCTCTAGTTTGGAAAAGGATTTTAATACACAAATCTATTATTTACAGATAATATAATTAGTAAGCACAAAAAAGTATGAAAATTTACTAAAGCTTCCATTTTCTAGTTTTAAAAGTTCAAAAATCTTCTTCTGCTTGCTACATATACGTATGCCTCAGCCTCACTACTATAAGACATATTCAGTATAATCACCTAATACTGTAAGTTACAAGAGCTTCAGCAATAACTGATCTTTGAGTTGGGCTTTGACCACTCTTTGAGTGGTTAAAATGTGTTGAAGAACGGACTTGGACATTGAAATAAAGTATCAGCATCATATCAGATGAAAGGGGAAAAAAAATTGCTTCCTATAATCTTTCAAGATCTAAGGAGCCACGGAGTTGCCACAGGATCCAACTGGGACCTGCCCAGGCAGCAGGCTTAAAGTCCTAGAACAGAGCTTGCTTGTTTTTACAAGCTCTTTCTTGAAGTCTTGATACATGAAACACATTGTCCTTTTTGGAAATGGTTCAGATTAATAGAATACACTCCATTGCTGTAACAATCAAAGCAAAACACCTGACCTCAGAAGACGCTTCTGGGTCAGCCTTTGTGCAAAAGCCTACAGACCATATGAAACCGACAATTTACATCTCAATAATGGAGGAACAACGTAAGTTACTCTACACAAACAAAACTGCTCCTTTGTCGTCCCCATACCACTTCAGATAACCGACCGCTACCAAGATCACCATTTACACAAACAAGTAATAACATGTATCACATTGCAAAAAAATTTAAGTGTTGCTCCACTGTAGTCCGTAAACCTTTAAACTCTGTTGGGAATTGGGTCCTTCTTCAACAGGTTCAACTTTTCCTATATGCAACTGTCTAAGTGAACACCAATTAACTTACTACTAACACATGACAAGAATTGCTGCCAGACAGGTTCTATCCAACGATGACAGAAATAAGATCCCTTAAGCTCTCACAGCCCCAGACAACTGCAGTGGAAAGTTCGATCTGTAGGAATACTAAGCCAGAATCTAGTCCACTTGGAACTTATGGGGAACTCAAAAAGAAAGATCTTCATTAATATCAGGAAGAAAAAAACAAAACTATGCACAAGTGTCACCCAGCATCTACACAACATTACGTGCGACAAATGTGGGGCGATGCATAACTCAGAAATTCCACACCAACTGACACAGGAGGAGGACAGAATCGTCCGAGATGAAGCAAATCCTGAAATCGGCATTACCTCAGCAAAGCCACTGCCTTCAAGTTTAGCAGTTCCTACTCGTTACAAGTAACCTCAGAACTAGAACAATCGTATTCATCTCTTTTTTGGGCCACTGGATCATGCATACAGCCAACAAACTGAGGAGACAAAGCATGTACAGGAACTGAAGGTCTAAGGTTTGTTACTAGGAAGAGTAATCACAATTTCAGAAAAACAAAGGATAGCAGAATCTTCTTCATCTGACATGACATTCTTCAGAGGAGCTACTTCTCTTGGGCAAATCCAGCAATCAGATTGCAAGAGACAAAGGTGATAGTGAAGAATAGTGCTGAGAGCAAGGGAAATCAAGTTACCACAGTGTCACCCGAGGGTACAGATTTGATTCAGGATATGAACTGCCTTCCTGACAGCAAACAAACTGTCACCACAGCATGACCAACTCTAAAGCTCTGTTCTACAACATAACATTTCTAAATACTAACTCAGAAGATATCCAATTTTATAAAGAAACTATCTCTCTCCATCAGTTTTTATATCACTGAAGAAATAATTTTTTTGCAGTAGTTGGTACTACACGGAAGATCTAAAAAGGCTTCAAAACATATATATTATTTTAATAAAAAACCAGAATAGATATTAGAAGATATTTTTTTTCCTTCAAAGATTGTTGCGTATCTTGGCACATGTACGTGCCCTCAGTCCTCAGACCAGCATTTGCAATTCAGATTATCATGTCCTGAAGCTCTGAATAGCTTTGACTGTTAGTCAGTACAGCCCCCAATTCCTCAGAAGTTGTTACAAACTATGCTCTATAGGGGGAAGTTACTAGATACAACCGAACCAAGGTGGAAGTTTCTCTTATGTTGTAACACACAAAGCAATAAACAAGGCACAAAACAGTACCCTGCACTGAACTCCAGCTGTATTTCCCCTGTAATCAATTTATCCCAACATTACCTGACAACAGCAAATGACCAAGTCTTCAAACAGGACAGTGAAAAAGCAACACTGGCAAAGACCAGAAAGAGAGAAAGAGCAGCAAATTCATAAAAGAGTGGTGGCGGGTGTGTGGTGTATTAGGCATAATCGGCAAGGTGTTATGCCTAATGTAGCAAGGGGCTGTGGAGGTGCCCTCAGTGGGAAGAGAAGAGGGGCTGCCCCATGCCGGACACAGCCAGCTCCGTCAGGCACCTCTGAACCAGAGGACTTCACAGAGCCTTTGTGAAAATATATTTAAGAGAAGGCAGTAAAGACCAAAAAACCCCCAAGAGAAAATAAAAGGAAGAAGGCCAGAGTGGGAAGAGTGAGGAGCCAGAATGAAAAAGGAGCGGGCTGGAGCAGGCAGAGAGAGCAAGGCCTGGAACTGAGCAGCTTCCTAAGCAGGACCAAGAGGTACATGCAAGCTCCAGAGGGGCTGCTACCGCTGCAGGAATCAGCATGCACTGACCCCACCTCCCACCTGCCCGCTGCCTCTCCCAAGGGACTGAGTGCTACGTGTGGCCAGGTGAATGGAGACCTGGAAGGGGGAGGCAAGGGGCGTTTTGCCTAAGAGCGTGCGTGTGTGTGTATTTTGTTTCAATACCAGAATCAGTAATCGTAAGTTTGTTAACTGACAATAAATTGATTGAAATTCTCCCCAAATCAGTAAACTTTTCCTTTGCCTGTGTGATGGGGGAGGGAGGGTATGATGACACAAAAGAAGGAGATCCCAACCGAACAAGTGCCTTCAGTAAACCAGGCAATGCCCTTAAGAAGGCCTAATCGCACAGATAGCTCTATACCCACAAACAAAACAGGACAGGACCAAAATAGGAAATTGTACGGAAAAAGCCTGATAGTCCAGACAGTATCTAGAATGGAGCACAGATCTTCAAATCCTTAATTGATATTTAGTTGCTGAGCAGTCACAGTAGCACAGAGAAGGATAGCAACTTCGGTAACATTTGAGGCTTTTTCCTCTCCTTTGTTAATGTTACCTTGCATTTGTTGCTTTCTCCAGCTAGCCTGCTTGCTTGTTATTTAAGGCAAAAATAAAAATCAAATAGTGCCTACCAGCTATTCAGGAAGGAACTGAAGTAGAAACCACAGCTATTTACAAGACATGCTCCTACAGTTCCTACTCCAATCCCAGGTTGCATTCATGTGTTAAACTGAGAGTCACTGTTAGACCTTACAACAGGTGAACCTCTCTTCTGTTTTCCAAGCATCCCACACCGGTTTATTATCTCGGATTCTAGTCTAACATACAGAAATATTTTCTTCTAAAGACAATACCAACATTCCCAGCTGAATAAATTCAAACTATGCTCGCTTACACTTTGTTCTTAACAAGGTAATTCTTTAACCCTAACAGGTTTCTGAATAGGGTGTATTTAAAAAAGGAAGCAAGCCAATGAACAAGAATGTAAGGCCTAGGAGACTTACGGTGCAAGTCCTCTGTTCACTTTTTTCCCAACTTAAGTTAAAATAAATCAGTCCAAAAGTAAATAAAGTTCTAAAGCCAATGCAAATGAAGTGACAGGACTGCACAGTAAGGAACCTAGGCAGAAGAAATGGAGCTTTCCCCTCTCCCTTCAGCAGCCAGGAGCTGTTAAATCAGATCAGCCAGTCCTACTGAGAGGGGAAGGAGAAGAGGCGCAAAGCCATGGGACTCACCCACACGCTGCACAGATAGTAAGTGGCATCTAATAATCCTAGATGTTACGATCCTACGCTTCCAGGGCATACCAGTTTCTTTAGTGGTTTTGCTCTCAAACAGATAAGCTTCTGAGAGAAAGAGACCATAGGTGCCTTAGAATAGAGGTTCTTGTAAAACTACAACATCAGCGCTTCTTTCCAAACATGTCAACCCCACTTGTCCAGCCCTACGCTGGAAACACAAGCTCCAGTTTGGCACAGCTTTTCAAAAAGAACTACAAGGGCAGAAGAGAATACAGTGATGATAACCTGGATGGATCTGAAAACACTCATGTGTAACACATACGTATTGTAATAAGCATTTATGCGGTGCTAACTTGGATTCAAATACTTATTTGATTTGTCAAAGGGAAAAATCTACGTTACCCTGGCAAAGTAGTATTTCATAAGCCATTTTCACTATTTAAGATGCTATAAACTAAGGCAGTATTTTCACGAGGACCTGCAATTGTTAGTTGTCACTGTATCAATCACAGCCAATGTTAAAAATGACAGATATTAAATCTACAATAACTGGTTCTGTCACATTAGATCAAACAATATATCTTTTAACCTAACTTTATTTGCTTAGTCTTCCGGGAGACCACAGTAAATCAAGAAGCTTGAGATTTATATCACTGACTCTGCTAGTAACTTTCTGTGAAACTTGGAACACATCTTAAAAGTAACTTCTTGGCTCTGTAAACTATTATAAATAAATCCTCATTTAAGTGCCTAGAAAAATGCCAAGACATTCTGAAAGAATAAAACATTACTTTTTAGCACTAGTCTCATTTGCAATTGGGCTTTTTCTTCTACAGTAACTTCAAAACCGAAAGAATTTGACCACTGAATATTTAAGGCAAAATAAATACAGGGAACAATCCCCTCCTCCAATCAGGAGTCACACCATAAGTCTGACTCATACATGAAGTGATGTTAAAAAACAGCCTCCAAGAAAAATCTCTGTTATAGATTTTAAGTAAAGCAACTATAGATTGCAGTATTTTTATTTACATCGCCAATGTACTTACTGTCACTGTGTTTGTTTGTTGGTTGGTTGGATTCGTATCAGGAAATCAGGTACATACAATACATTCAGCGTGAGTAGGCTTATCCAGGTGCCCCTGATAAGTGTCTTCATTAAAATAAATGACCATGCCATGCCACTAAGCCCTGTTTCAGGGTGCTCAGACTGCAGTAACACACAGGGCTGTTAAAAACAGGTCTTTCTCATGAAGACTTTGGCACTTAAAAGCCCACAAATTGCTAGGTTATAACCCTAAGAAAATGCAAGTATCTTGCAGTGCTCAGTTGTATATGATAGAATATTCTCATTCTCCCATCTTGTAGATAGTTAAGTGATAAAAGGGTTTTTAAATGATACATCGTTCGTTCCATTACTCTGCAGTGGGGAGAATGACAGTTGTCTCAGTCAAATTCTTAAAGTTACTGGTTATATACGTAACAGTTTTAAAGTGGATTTTTATGTTAGATTTAACCATATAGACAGTCGCTTACTGTTCGTACCTAACTTCTTTCATTCTATTAAAATAATCAATACACTGGAAGACAACTGACACGATAATATTTGACACGGTAGTACTAGAATAACAGATAAAATGTAGAAAGATTTTAAGAAACAGAATTAAGTTCATAGGTCTCCTCAGGACCTCCAGGTCTTTTGATTTATTTAAATCAAAATGCTTCTTTTCACTGAGAAGCAGAAAATCTCCAATATTCTACTCTCTATATTAGCGAAGATCTTCTCTTTAAACTGTTTTACAAGAGAGCTTCCAAACAACAAATATTTCAATCTGCCTTCATAGCAGGTAAACTTAATTGTTCCTCTTAACTATTTTTTTCCTCTTTTTGCCAAAGATTTTTTTTACTAAAAAAAAAAATTTCCCTTCTGAAGCAATGCTTATCCCAGGCAACACAGCCATCGTTTGGCAGTGTTCACAAGTGGATTAAACCAATTGACTTACACTCAAGAAAGGTAGATACCTTTGTATCTGTACAAGTTAATACGTGACCTAAGTATTTACTTCTCAGAAGCAACTGACATACTGACAACTTCCTGAACCCCATGCATTTTGAACTTTCTTCTCAAAGTATTTCCATTGTCCCACATAATGACACACTACGGAGATCTCTCAACTTCTATATACTTCGTGTATTAGTCATAAATATTTTCTGATGTACATGTTAGAATGAAAGTTTCCATGAAGATCAGATTTGTCATTCTAACGTGAAAAGCAGTTCTAAAAGAGTGATATTGCACAAGGATCATCATTTATCATATCACAGTGACATATACATTTAGATTCACAAAACAAAAAACCCCAGCATTTCTGAGTCAACAAAGGTTCTCTTTGGATCAATGAATTAATAAAAATTGAAGCTCAGCTGCTATTAATCTTGAGTTTTGTTGACTGCACAAACCAGAACAGAATACATGCTCGCATCCAAACAGGAAATATTTGAAAATACAGCTGATGCTTATTATCTTCCCTATGTTTGTAACCAGCCTGAATTATGGCAAGCACAGTTAGAAGCTTATTTTTGGACTATTGGCAAGAATCATGATTCGTTAGATGAGTACAGACTGTGTACAAAGGCAGAAGTGTTTTGGAAAGTGTTCTCATTCTTCAGAACAGAAGTTGGACATATCTAACACATTTTGTAAAGAGATTAAAGACAACAATGCTTAAGAATGAAGACTTGAGAACATTCTCAAAATAAATCTTTTAAAAAGCACATTTCCAGACTTCTTTGCATAAATTTAATTAGAACTTTGCTTGGCAAAGAGAGTGAAGAAACATACCTTTGCCATTTGGCTTACTGTACCGGTAAAAGCTCCAGACATTGCTTACTACTTTAGCAACACCAAAGTAGGAGTATCCTTGCTTCCCCCTCCAACCTAGATTTCCTCTTCAAAGAAACTTGCTTTTCTCAAACTCTTTCTCCAATACCTTCTTTCCTTAAGCAAGAAGGCAGATATAATTAAACTAGGGTTTTTGAAAAGAAAAACGTTGTTACGTTATGTGATAAAACCTCATCTGCACACCCACAAAAGAGCACAGAGAGACAATGGTGTGTGAGATGGGGGTAGCCCAAGTAATACCCTGCTCAGCTGCTCCCAAGCCCATGACAGGAGAACCATCCATCCATTGAAGAAGTTATGAAGCTGCATTTGTACAATCACGGAATGGTTGAGGTTGGAAGGGACCTCTGGAGGTCATCTGGTTCAATCCCCCTGCTCAAGCAAGGCTACCTAGAGCCAGTGGCCCAGAACCACGTCCAGGCAGGTTTTGAATACATTTCCAAGGATGGAGCCTCCACAACCTCTCTGGGGATCCTGTGCCCAGGCTACGCCACCCTCCCAGTGAAAAAACGCTTCCTGGTGTTCAGATGGAGCCTCCCTTGTTTCACTTTGTGCCCAATACCTCTGGTCCTGTCACTGGGCACCACTGAAAAGAGCCTGGCTCCATCCTCTTTGCACCCTCCCTTCAGGTATTTGTACACATTGATGAGATCCCTCGTGGGCCTTCCCTTCTGCAGCTGAGCAGACCCAGCTCTCTCAGCCTTTGCTCACAGGACAGATGCTCCAGTTCCTTCATTATCTGAGTGGTGGCCCTTTGCTGGACTCTCTCCAGTAGCTCCACGTCTCTCCCGTACTGGGGAGCACAGAAATGCACCCAGCACTGCAGGTGTGGCCTCACCAGTGCTGAGTAGAGTGGAAGGATGGAAGGATCACCTCCCTTGGCCTGCTGGCAGCACTCCTCCTAAGGCAGCCCAGGATACTGTTAGTCTTTTTTGCAGCAAGGGCACATTGCTGCCTCATGTTCAACTGGGCGTCCACCAACCCTGCCCCACAGGGCCTTTTCTGCAAAGATGCCTTCCAGCTGGCCAGCCCCAACATGTACTGGTGCTTGGGGTTGTTCCTCCCCACGGGCAGGACTTTCCACTCTTCCTCTTGTTGAACTTCACGAGGCTTCTGTCAGCCCATTTCTCCAGTCTGCCAAGGTCCCTCTGGATGGCAGCACGACCCTCTGGTGTATCAGCCACTTCTACCATTTGATGTCATCTGCAAACTTGCTGAAGGGGCACTCTGCCCCATCATTCAGATCATTAATCAAGATGTGGAAGAGGACTGGGCCCAGTATTGACACCTGGGGTACAATGGTAGCTACTGGCCTCCAACCAGACTTTGTGTAACTGATGAACACCCTCTGAGCCTGGCCGTTCAGCTACACTTCAATCCACCTGTCTGCTCAACCAGCCCATGCTCTTTCAGCTTCTCTGTGAGGATCTTATGAGAGACAGCGTCAAAGGCCTTCCTGAAGTCTAGGCAGACAATATCCTTGCTCTCTTCCATCTGCTAGGCCAGCCACTTCATCTTGGAAGTTTCTCAGGTTGGTCAAGCACGACTTCCTCCTTGGTGAATCCATGCTGACGACTCCTGATGACTTTCTTGTCCTTTATGTGCCTGGAAATGGTTTCCAGGATTAGTTGGTCCATCACCTTCCCAGGGATGGAGGTGAAGCTGACTGACCTGTAGTTCCCAGAGACGTCCGTCATGCCCTTCTTGAAGGTAAGAGTGACATTTGCTCTCCTCCAGTCCTTAGGCACCTCTCCCAAATACCATGATCATTCAAAGATTAACAAGAGTGACCTTACCACAGTATCACTCAGCTCCATCAGCACTTTTGGGCCCTGATGGAATGGATACCCACCTGTGTAAATACACTTAGAGGCAATGAACACTTTAACAATACGTTATCCTCTCAGGTGCTTCAGGTCTGTTTCTGACTGACACAAAGTGGAGAGTTCTTTGACATCTCCTTTACCAAATACTTCACATATTTAACTACCAAACGTAAGCATACAAGTCATAATACTCTTTAAACCACCACTTGTATGCAACTAAATATTTAGTAAAGTGACAGACAAGATTGAAATACAACATCTTAAAGCCTATTTTTAAATAATAGCGAAGTGTGTCTGTGATGTTTTATTTTGTGTGTTTTTCTGGAGATAGAGATAGAGAGAGAATTAGTATAGAAGGGCTTTTAGAACTCTGTTCAACTATGATCTTTTTCATTACAGTTTGGGAGATATGGTAGCAGTAACAGGTTCAGAGTGACTGACTGAGGATGCAACTGCAGCTGACTGGGATGGACATTTCAATGACAGGCATACCACAAAACACACCTAGGGCAGTTATTTCCAAGACTTTTGTAAGGTATTCAGTACACCACAGGAAGTCCCAATTACCTGGCAGGCATCATTTTGCTAGTCTGTATGAAACAAATAGCATCAACTGCAGCTTACCTTTTGGGTTCTGTGATTTATGCTGAACCACACACACTATCTGAAAATGTTTTTCCTAAATTCAAAAAATGTATTAAGAATTTAAAATATTTTTGAGTTTACTTCTCAGTGAAGCTTGCATTCTACATGGTTGTAAGCTCCCAAGTACAGATAGGCTGCAAACAACAGATTTAAAGGACCAACCAGTTTTTGTCCAGATGAAGCAGAAGTGATGCATAAGTACAAGTCTGTACAGAAGTTTTCCTCAATAAGTAAATATCTTTTATGACTTGAGATGACCAAAATATCCATAAATTATGTGTATTTCTTCAGAAAAAAGGTATGATATTATGAATTACTGAACAAGATTCAAGTATTTAACAATACTAGTTACTTCAGCAAGGATTTTAATCAAATGGTCACTAAGCCCTATTTTATATGTATAAAGAGGAATTAACTTAAGTGACAAATCATATGCACTGACTTAAATGACAGGAAGTTTAAAGCAACTTTTTATAACAAGATTCATTTGCATAGAACTTAGTTTCTTGTTCACATATGCAAACATATTTTCTTGTTTCACATATATGGAAGTGGGATGTAAAGTGTGAGAAAAGATTATAGCAATGTTACTTCAGTAACACTTTCAATCAATTACTACTTAAAAAACGCAGGTCAACTGCATACTCAGTTATGTAACAAAAGTAACAGTTAAATTATGTATTATCTGCTGTATAAATTGTTTAGTACTAATTAAATAACTATTTCATTATTATATGTCTCCTAAGAATTTCAAAATACAGCAATTTTTTAATTAATACTCTAATATGTTATTCTTTGAATGAATAATTATTAAAATGACAGTTCAATATACTTCACAATTGCATTTTGAAATCTATAAGGAGTACCGTTTACATTTATAAAATTGGGAAATGTGTTGACTAATTTTTTGGCTCAGCTGCACGATACCACCCTCAAAAGCACTTTCACAACAACGTTATGTAAAGATCTGCCTAATCTGGCTATGTGCAACTAGTCCATAGTGTTTTCGGCCACTAAATGTAATAGTCATTTTTACAATGTTGGCACTACAGTGAAACCAAGAACAGATGAAAAAAGTTATCAGAGCAATGTGCAGCCAAGTAGTAAAGAGGTCAAAACAATGACAATTTGACCAGTGACACTTAGTACCCCACTCCTGGAAGTCTGTATCTGGGCACATGCTACAAACAGCACCAAAAAAGGCCCCTAAAATATAACCCTGTATTTTACACCTTAAAAAAAATTTTATTCTGCGAAGTGTTGCCCGAGACTGAATTCCGTATTTCTAACCAAAAAACCACGTGCACCATTTCTGCACTGAACTGACTTTCAGTAGCAAGAAAAAAAAAGGAACCGTGATAAGAAAGCCTTGTTATGTTGTCATGTATTCCTGTGATTCATTGTATCTATTGTATTGTTAACATGCTTCAACACTTACAGAAATGTCTTCTGGGGAAAAAAGCTTGGTTCCATCTCTGATGTTGTATTTCTGCACAGAAGTATTTCATTCTAATGACACTTTGTTTATGAAAGTAATAGCAGAACTATAAAACAGTTTGACATTTATGAAATTCGTACGTAAAAACTGTTTAACTGAATTCATAACCAAACCATCTTATGGCTTCTCCAGAAAAAAAAAGAAGAGAAGCCAAAACAAAGAAACTTCTCAGAAAGGCTTAGGTAACATTTCCTGTACCAAAGCAGGAACACTTTGACCCATGTGTGAAAGGAGTAGAAGAACTAAGCTAGGAACTAGCTTAATATTTTAAAATATCTTTAATATCTTCATACATGATCTGGATGGTAAGATGAAGTTTGCTGATGATACCAAACTGAGCGGTGAACACTTCGGAAGGGAGAACATTCCTTTTCCTGGAAAGGTGATGGAACGGCTCATTCTGGAA
>VZSC01000557.1:211160-229371 GCA_013398225.1 Steatornis caripensis
ACCTCCCTTGCCAGGTTTAATTCCAGGCGGGCCTTAGCCTTCCGTGTTGCGTCCCTGCATGTTCTGACAACAGTCCTATATTCCTCCCAAGTAGCTAGTCCTTTTTTCCACATCCTGTAAGCTTCCTTCTTCCCTTTGAGTTTTTTTGCAACCTCCGTGTTCATCCATGGAGGTCTCCTGCCTCCTTTGCTCGACTTCTTCCTCATCGGGATGCACTGATCCTGAGCTTGGAGGAAGCGGTTCTTGAATATTAACCAGCTCTCTCGGGCCCCCCTGCCTTCTAGAGCCCTAACCCAAGGGATTCCTCCAAGTAGGCCTTGAGGAGGGCAAAGTTAGCTTTCTTGAAGTCCAGGGTTCTAATCCTGCTTGTAGCCCTGCTTCTTCCACGCTGGATCCTGAACTCCACCATTTATATATTATATATAAAATAATGTATTTTGGCTCTCGTATTCAGTTTCATTAATTTTTTTTTTAAAAAAGTAAGAAACCCAAGTTGAAAATTTTGTCCATAAAATCAAGAATAGTGAGCAACATCACAACATCTCTTCCAACAAACAGAGTGCTCCTTTAAAAATGAGCTTCCATTTAGAAGGCCTTAAGACTGCTTTTCCTTATTTAACAGGGCTTAACTATCAAGATCTTGAAACATGCAATACAGGTCTTAAAAGCTACCTTTTTCCAACATTTTAAATGAAACATCAATTTTTCCTAAAAGGGAGTATGTCAGTTTGTTGCATTAGGATACTCTAAATGTATACAGATAAAGTCACATAAGAAGAGACATACGTACCCGTATTTATTCATTCATTTAAAGGCTATGCATTTGCCTACCTAAGCACCAGACAACATTGCTTTGTACTAATGTGGTTAATACTTCCAAAACAATTGTATCCAAATGGACAAAAATTGTTAGAAACAAAGCAAATTACAATCACATTTCAATGAGATAGATCTCTTTCCCTCTTTGCTCACCCATGACTTTTCTAATAAATACTTGTTCTTTAGTTTTCCCTTTGATTAAAGTGAACCTGTTTTGAAAATTAAGTATTTCCAAGATTAATTAAACCTGCACTTAGTCACTATATCAGCTTATTTGCAAATGGAACTGCAGCTTAAAACAGTGATTGGACCTCTCTGTGAATTAGCACATTGGATTAGAGGGCATCCACATTTAAAAAGCCATCACTAGCAATGTTGGGTAGATATTTTCTATTTTATTCTCAAAGGAAAATTTAAAATACTGCATTATTATGACTGTGGCACAGAAGAACATTTAGGTTGAGGAACTGATACTTCTTTAGAAAATTAGACATCCCAAGCCACAAAACGGAGTTCCCAAGCAGCAACGTTTCTATCACAGGTATGCTTCAACAGTTCACATCCTCAAAACCTGTCTGTGTTTTAACTCAGCTTTAGGATAAAACACACAAAGAACAAAGCACAAGACAGCAGTTCACTGGATCTCAGCCCGGTACGAATACATGCTTTCTAATATTAATCCAACAGAAAAAAAGAATACACAGAGTACTGAAGCTGTGGTTCTAAGGTAAAGAAAAAAACCCTCACAAGTCTTCCTTCATCTTCATGATCATTTTTGTGAGAAGTCATCACTTAAACACCTTTCAAAGTACTCAATCATGGTGCTTCCATAATAGTTGAGTACAATGTAGTTTTTCTTTTCTAATGATTTTGTAAATAATGAAATAACTGAAGAAAGGCTACTAAGTGGTAGGGTTGGAAACAAATAATTTAAAAACAGTGAAGCTAAAAATCAAGAAAAGGTTTGGAAATGGTAGCGATATTTTAAATAATAGCATTTAAAGAATTTAGAAAATACTAGCTAAGTGATAAAACATGATTTATAGGAAATTGTTGTTACAGCTTAAAAATACTCAACTATTGTCTATTATAAAGGCTTAAACAAGCTTTTTACACACAGGAACAAAAACTTCAGAGAAAACATTTGTCAAAAAAAACCCCTTTGTTTATTCAGTGTAGAAATATCTGGTGGGGAAACATGCTAAAAGCAGCATAGTTATATCAATGCAGTAGACTATAATAACTAATTAGACACCCAGAATGACCTTATTGCTCAGTCCTTCTACTGTCAGAAGGAACTCCAGTCAGAAGCACTGGCCGCTTGTGTACACCAGAAACCCAGTCATGGTCCTGCTTCCAACCTACTGCCCTTCCGGCAGCGTTCCCCTCATCACAGTGTTATTAGAACCCAGTTTTTCAGCCCTCCTTAAAGCCTTATCTGACACAGAAAGGGAGGAAATGAAAACTAAAACTGAAAAGATCACCACACAATTATGTTCAGCACGAAAACCTTGGCAGAGCTACCCCAGAAAAAAAGACAGAGCAGCCAGGAGGAGCTTCCAGCCTTTTCCCCCCACTTTTTTTTTTTCTTAACCATTTCTTTCCTTCTACAGGAAGCTACAGAAGGAGTAGCCACTCCAGCGCTCGTGAAAGGGAAACACTCCCCAAGGAAACCTTAGGGTATGCTCAGAATTTATGCAATGTGCTGAAAAATTATTTACTTTCAATTTTAAGATTTTCTCGTATAATGTTTTTAAGAAGTAAAACACTATCAGAAAGAGATGTCTTCTGCTATCCTCTTTCGTATCTCAAACCTGCAAGGGGGATAAGCTATCCTTAACTGATCTGTCACCTCTATCAACAGAAATGATAAGTTTGTGGCCTGATTTTTCTTCTTATCAAGCAAAAAAGAAAGAATGATTTTATCAGTGATTCTAGATTTATATGAGGTATCTACCAAATGTCTTAGGCATACATATGCTGTAAACAGATGCTGATATGTAAAAATATCTTTAACGTATCCGTAGTTTGTAAACAAATCTTATTTCATATTGACTGGCTGGGATATTGAGGGGATGGGAAAGGAAGAACGTTGAGATAAAATGCTCACCAGATTCTGTATTCTGTAATCATGAAATAAAAATTTCAGCACCAGTCACGAAAAACATTCTGCATATGCAAGCTACTCAGAAGATATTTTTATGTTCACATATACTGCAACACTCTTCGTTTTCAGAATTCCATAATTATCAGTTAACACTGACTTCATCCTTGTAAATTTTCCCATGAACAGACTCATAGAAGAATTTAGGCTGGAGGGCATCTCTCAAGGATCATGCTTAATAATTTTGTCAGAACATCTACTTGTCGCAATCAAAAACAATACTACCATGTTACTTTTTTTTTTTAAGAGAACAGCAGAAACTACTTCATTCTCTAAAAACAATAATTTACAAATAGTTATTCACCTCAGCACACAGGCAAGCAAATCCTGCTTTCAATAATTCTTGTAGTAATAGGTTTCATGATCTTAAAAAAGTTGCTCTCAATGGTTGCAGCCATAGCAGGAATAGGAAGTTCTCTGTGAAAAAAGACCTAGTGCACAAGATCAGGAGGCAATGAAGGAAATTTGGAAAAAAAAATTTATAAAACTACATTAGATATGAAATCATTCAACATTGAGAAGAAAAGCAGCAAGAATGAACAAATGCGTTAAAAAGACCACTTCAATCACAGGAACAAAAGAGAGTATATTAAAATAATGGCTTTGCCTCCAAAAGAATAGAGAAAGGTTGTAGAGTATCTTACACTCTCATCAGCTAGAGACAATGATCATCACTTTTCTGTTTTCCAATTCAGAGAAACTTTTTATCCCATTCATGTTAATAGGCCTTGCTCCATCTCAGGCTGCAGCTTCACCAGCATTTCTTCAGCAGCAGTACTGGCCAAACCAGCAACCCTTCTGGCTACTGTGTTGTCCTGAAACAGCTTTGGCATAGTTATGCCTAACAAAATGCACTTTTTCATGATGGGCTCTCTCATTTCAGAACCTCTTCCCTGCATCTGTTCCAGTTTTAATTTTTCTTAAGAAAAGGAACTAAAACTGTGAGCAGTACTCCAGATGAGGTATTAGCAAAAGTTTGCACAATTTCTGCTGGAAATACCATGCCTGCTATAATCTTGTATTTGCCTTCTCCACACACACGTCATATAGCCACCTAATATAGCTGCGCTCTTCTCCTCTGCATCAATTATCCTCAAATGTTGCATCAAAAAACCCCATAGTTTAATCTGTACAGTTCCTTTTAGTGTTTTTTCTTCTAAAATAACCTGACACGTAACCCAAAACTGACCAGTGAAAAATCTTAACTTTTTTCACTATTTCCTCCTCGATTACCCTGTTTTAATTTCTTCTTTGGTCCAATATGGAATACTTAACACTGATCATATCGTAATCTTTTTGTTTGTTTTAAAGAAACCAACAACCCAAACTACAAGGGGGAAGTGAGAGGGAAGCACCATCAGATCTGACTGATAGAAGGAGTTTTCTCATTGTTTGGGATACACTGCCACTAATCCAGCTGCCCCAACGCTACTGCATTACAAAAATCAGAAGTCTCCTACATGTTCATGACAATGGAGAAAGGTACACTTAACTTGCACAGGACACTACAGAAGTAGAGAAGAAATTTAACATTTTAAATGGAAATACTGTCACTATGTCTATTTTGTGTCCTCAAAATTAAGAATGTATCAACTTTACACTGTAATGTACACAAAAGGTTCAGAAATTCTTTGAGGGCCTCTCTCTTCCCCGTATCTGACTAACAACAAAACTCTCATTTAACTTGCTACCACTACACAATAGCTAAGTCTCAAACTTGAAAGATAGCAATGGTCAAACAAAACAATGTCTTTAAAACACACACATATACTAGAAACCAGTATCTCTCACCAAACCAATATGTAAATCTAAACAGAATTTATTCTGCTAATCAGTTCAGTCAAAATTGCTTCCTGCATAGCTCAATATTTAAATTTTGTATTTAAAAAATAAACAATCTCAGTTCATTTTAGCTGCCACTTAAAATCATAGCCTCAAAGATATTTCTGTGTGCATACCAATTCGCAGGATCCTTCAGAACCAATAAACAGAAGTTATTGAGGTCAGTGAGCGAGACCAAGTTTCTAAGTAAGAAAGTTCTCTGGTGCGGCACTAATCAGTAAAGCTAAATTATCCGAAGAATCTTGATCCAGACAGACAGCTTCCTCTACTTCTTACAGGACTCTGGCCTCTCAACTGCCAACACCTTCATGTGTTAGGAAAATTAAAAGTATCCTGAAAAGAAAGTCTGTCTTGTGTGTCTCAGAAGTATGTAGATTAGTATTAAATTTTGTAAGTTGTCATCAAGATCATATATGAAGTAAAGGAAAACAGAAATACTTGAGGTTTTCTTTTAAAGATTTTGTAAGACTTCTGATATTTCAGAAACCAAACTTATGAAACAAATTATCAGCCTTTAGGGACATTCATAACATTTTAAATTATGGAGGGATTATGGCATTTATTAAGAACATTCAGCTGAATATTGGGAAAAAAACTTCCTGGTTATGATATTTATAGAAGGTTGTTGAATTCTCTCTCCAGGGAAGAAATGAATGAATTCTGACCTCTTGAAATCTGAAGCTTTCAACAGTGTACTGGAATGAAAAATCTGACACAGATAAGATAAGAAAATTTAGTTTTTCTCTTCAATCTGCATCTGTTAGGTTTTTGAACAGTAGTTACTTGTATTTTTATATATTTAACGTACATAAACTACTGTTCAAAGTCAGGGTGTTCAGAGGTTTTATTTTTTAAAAAAAATTAAAGTACAGATAGCGTTTCAACAGCCTAGATATCTCTATGAAAACAGTCTATACCATTTGTACTAGTTCAGCCTTTTTCTAAATTTTAAAACAAGTTACTTTTTAGTAATTTATTTAGAAATGGCATATCTCTCACTAACTTTAAAAATCAGAGATGCCTTGGAAAAAGCTAATGCAGCTACAAGAAAATTCTTTAAAACTAAATAGGGCTACTAAATATTTGGAATGTACATTGTCATGTAAGTATAGTAGGAAAATTAACCATTGTTGTTTGTAAAAGTAACAAATACCATAAATATTTAAACATGAGAGATCAGTTTGCTGTAAAACAATTGTTCATGAATTTTAAACTCAACCCCTCTTCATGTGCTAATTCAAAGTTAAAGGTCTCTCCTTAGCACAATCTTGTCATTAGAAAGACTCAACTATACAAAATATCTCATATTAAGTACAGGACAACTATTCCTATATGAACTATAATCACCTACAAGACAATTATTAATATACATACAGTATAATGTATTGTATGATCATTTAATAATTTCTTATTGAAAAAAGTCATAACATTATTCTTCTAATTGCTAAACATTTAATACAACTGTTATCAACCTGAAACTAAATGTAAAGCCTTTACTTAAAAGCCACATTAATATTTTTCCTTTTTCTCATAACAAAAAAGGAAAAGCTGCTTGGATCAATTTCCCACTTAGCTCGGGAGACACAGCTGTACCAAAGTCTGTGCCAGTACCAATGTGAAGATAGGACAGGAGTGGAGAGACAAGGTTTTTAGTACTGCCTTTTTTAAAAAGACCGAACAACAAATTATTCCTGGAACCTTGAAATTAGCAGGAATTAGAGCACTGACTCCATCTCTGCATGACCATTTAAGGTGCACACACTGAAAGACCCCACACTCCTGCAAGTAATTATTTGACCTTTGGGACATTGACAAAAATATGAAGCTGAATTCATGGTCCAGGTCAGGAACAGCATCTAACATTTCACCAGTTTCCAGCTACCCTTTATTTATTTTATTCAAGGACTGAATAGCGAGATGAGGCAGATGACTAATACCTCTGGTCCAAGAGCAGATCTCATTTTGTTTTCTTACATATTCTCACAGCAACAAGCAAAAAGTTGAAATATTCTTTCAGTTACTTCACTCTAAATTAAAAACAAGCTAAAAGTGATTTCAACCTCAGTGATAAATTCTGTAGTCCCCGATTTGGACCATAGAATCAAAGTCATTCCCTAAATTACTGTCTCAGAGCACCAAACAACTGACGCAGTGATGTTCTTAAAAAAAAAAAAAAAAAATCCAGTGACACCAGTAGAAGTCCTAAAAAAAGAATTAGAAGATAGTTCAGTAAGAAACTTGCTGCTGCCTATTTGAGGCATTTCCAGGCTTCGCTTGCTTGGCTGCCACAAGTAGCTGGTGGCAGCTGCTACTGCTGTCACCAGAAAGGAGCCCAGCAGTAGAAATGCAGCTTCTAGCTTTGTTCTAGGCCATTTACACACGATGGAATAAGCACATCCACATCAACTTCCCTGTGTTTTTTTAAAAAAGCAAAAACAGAGAATTTAGTACTGTGGTTTGAATGATGGCACATTCTCAGAGCTATGAAGAACTCCAAGTATTCCAACAGTGAGGTTACAAACTTGAACAAAACTAGGATTTAAAACTTCCAATTGCTTTTGGACTAAATGTATGAACACGGACTGTGGAACCCTACCATAGCACCCTCATGCTTTATACTAGAAATTTCAATGTAAATTTAAGTCTAACTATTCTTGTAGAGGAACTAAGGCTACACAAAACAGAACCAGAAGTTCACTGCTAAGAAAGGCAACATTTAAGAGAAAGCAAATGAGAAGAAAAGTGCTGGCAGTTGAGGATGGGGGAGAGGGACATGGAAAGAACAGTCAAATTATCATACTATTTTTTCTTAATTATGCTTCTCTAGTGAAACTAATTTAAAGAGACAGAAAAAGAGAAAAAGTGCTGCAGAGAACATAGCATATTGCTCAACCACAGAAACCAACTTCTGGTTGGCAGGGTTTTCAAATAACCCTACAACCTTGCTTGTAAAGATGTAAAAATATAAATACCCGGCAATCAATACTTTGGGTGAAACACGTACAAGTGAAAACCAAAACCCAATCCAAAACAACCCTCAAAACTTTAATGAAAGCTTATGATGGTATTTATTCCCTTCAAACACCCATCCAGTAGTTTTTAAGTCATGCTAACTGGGCAACTGGTTGTGCAGCTGAAGTTGGCAAAATTTATTTGGCTTTTAGGAGCATGGGATCCTCTTTGAGGATCAAGGACTGTTAGGAAGTGTCAGGTTCCACCCCACGAGGGCAAAAAGCATTTTTGCCAACAGGGTGGTCGTCCTGGTAAAGGAGAGCTTTACTCTAGGAATGACAGGGGAGGGAAAGGAGGACCAAAGTGAGCAGAGTGATACGGACAGCAGAGACCTTGTAACGACCAATTTCAAGCTCAATAAACAAGGAAGCACCCATAGGACAGCACAGGGACAGCTCTCGCACCTCTTCTGGGAAATCACCACAACCAGGTGCCTTTCTGACCTACCTGTACAGTAACTCATGCCACATGGGGAATTAACATGCAGAGTCAAGAGGTCTGTGTGCAGGTGCAGGGCTACAGTCTCATTTGGTTCACAAAAACACGGTGGGCTGGCTCACGCAGCTGGAGTGCTGCAATGGGTGGGTACAAGACTTTAGAAAGGATGTGCTGCCACAATAAGGAGGGGGAGTTGCTCTTTATATAAGAGAGCAGCTTTATGTGTGGAGCTCTGCCTTGGGGCTGATGGGGAGCCAGGTGAGAGTCTATGGGTTGCGATTAGCATACAACCAGTATGGGAGACATTGTGGTGGGTGTCTGCTACAGACTGCCTGGTCAGCAAAATGCAGAATCATAGAATGGTTTGTCTTTTAAAGGACTTTTAAATGTCATCTAGTCCAACACTCCTGCCATGGGCAGGGACATCTTTCACTAGATCAGGTTGCTCAAAAGCTCCATCCAACCTGGCTGTGAACACGTTCAATGATGGGGTATCCACTTCTCTAGCAACCTGTTTCAGTGTCTCAGCATCCACACAGTAAAGAATGTCTTCCTTGTGTCCAATCTAAACCTACTCTCTTTCAGTTTAAAACTGTTGCGCCTTCTCTTGTCACTACAGGCCTTGGTGAAAAGTCTCTCTCTCACTTTCTTATAAGCCCTCTTGATATACTGAAAGACTTCCTGGAGCCCTCTTCTCCCAGCTGAACAACCCTAACTCTCTTTGCCTTTCTACACAGGAGAGGTGTTCCAGCCCCTTGATGATTTTTGTGGCCCTCCTCTGGACTCGCTCTAATAGGTTCATTTCTTTCTTGTGCTAGGGAACCCAGAGCTGGATGCGGTACTCCAAATGGGGTCTCAAGAGAGCAAAGTAGAGGGGGAGAATCGCCTCCCTTGACCTGCCAGCCACTCTTCTTTTTATGCAATCCAGAATATGATTAACTTTCTGGGCTGTCAGCACACATTGCTGGCTCACATCCAATTTTTTTGTCTATAACTGTCCCCAAGTCCTTCCCGCAGGGCTGCTGCCAATCCATTCACCTCCCAGTTTGTATTGACACTGAGGATTACCCTGACCTGGATGCAGGACCTTGCACTTGGCCTTGTTGAACATCATGCGGTTTACACATGCATGCTCCTCAAGCCTGTCCAGGTCTCTCTGGATGGCATCCCATCCCTCAGGCGTGTCAACCACACCACTCAGCTTGCTGTCAGCTCACTGAGGGTGCATTCAATCCCACTGTCTATATCATTGATGAAGATATTAAATAGTATTGGTCCCGGTATAGACTGTTGAGAAATACCACTGGTTTCCACTTGGACATTGAACCATTGACTATAACTCTTTGGAGGCAGCCATCCAGCCAATCCCTTACCCACCTGACAGTCCATCTGTAAAAACCACACCTCTCCAATTTAGAGGCAAGAATGTTGTGGGGGACTTTATCAAAGGCCTTACAGAAGTCTAGGTAGATGACATCTGTAGCTCTTCCCTTGTCCACTGGTGCAGTCACTCCATCACAGAAGGCCACTAGATTAGTCAGGCACGACTTGCCCTTGGTAAAGATATGTTGGCTGTCTCTAATCACCTCCCTGCCTTCCGTATGTTTTGACGTGTCTTTCAGGAGGTCCTATTCCATGAAGCAGATGATGTTTTCAGAGAACTGGAAGAAGCCTCACATTTGCTGGCCCTGGTCCTCATGGTGGACTTTCAACACTGGGCTATCTGCTGGAGGGACAAAGCAGCAGGGTGCATGCAATCCAGAAGGTTTCTGGAATACACTGATGGTAGCTTCCTGACACAAGTGATTGAGGAACCAATGATGGGAGATGATCTGTTGAAACCTCACACTTACAAACACAAAAAACCTCATAAAGATTGAGGCGGCATTTGCTGCAGAACCATGAGATGACAGAATTCAGGATCCCAAAAGGAAGGAGCAAGACGAAAAGCAGTATCACAACCCTAGACTTTAGCACAGAAATGATAGCAAGAGACAGAGTTTTTGTAGCTTCCTAGCACACATGGCTAGGCATAAAAAAAAAAAAAAAAAAATTCAAACAATGATGGCAAATACAGAGCAACAAAAGAAAAAAACTAATGTCAAAAAGTAGCTTTCACATCTTGCAATACCAGAATTAAAGGGAATTTCAGGCTGTTAAAAAGGAAAATCAGGCTGTTTCGTATTTTGTCATTTAGATACAAAATCTACTTGTTCAGATAACTGTCAGAATAAGAGTTTTGCTCCTAACTCAGTTGTATACTTTAGATTCTAACTTACTTTAGTGTCTGTGGCATCTCCAGATAAACTCTTAGAATTAATCATGGCTTCATCAGAAGCCCAGAAATACCCCTGCAGACAGAAACTTTATTGGCTGACAGTACTAAACTTTTACATTAAAAAGAACACGTGGCAACATGTTTAGAGCAGCGACTCCTGCATACCATGAGGAATTCCTACACCTAATTCCCTGGCAAAATTCCTATAATATTGAAAACACTCACTCAAAATAACAGCAACTTCAAGGAGACAGCTAAGCTGGGTCTAGCCTCTCCATGCAGTTTCAGTTGAGGTAGTTGAATGAGTACGTTATTAATAACATAAATTGGCACAGATATACACGATGCCTACATACACACACACAAACCTTCCCTCATATATGTACACACACACAGTTTAAACGTGGTATGCTAAAGCAGTTCCAATATAAGTTCAAGTCAAATCTCTGCCAAACACTTCTGAAATCTAATTTCCTTTGAAAATTCAGTGCATCTGAGACTGAATAACTGAGCCATCATTATATAGCTCAGATCATTCTTCTATATTTAATTCTACTGGAGTCCTTATTCTGCACAGCCAAAGTATGCAAGCTAACTCATGGTCACAAAAGAAAGTTACCAGATAAAGTTATTTCATTCTGAAAAAAAGCCTGATAAAAGCATCATTGTAAGTTTTAAGTTTTCAGTTCCGTCCATTCTTTCATAAAACACAGATGTCCGAGGTATAAATTCTCACTACCTTGAAGTTACATATTGTAATTATTGCAGCACAGCAGCATAAAAATATCTCATGTAAAGGGTAGACAATGAGGGAAAACCCCAATTTAAGACCTGATACTGAATTTGATAGTGTTCAGTAGCATTTAACAATGTACTTGCTGATCAGACAACAATTTAATCCATCCTGTAAGAGCTATAGCTGAGCAAAATTCATCAAAGATTGTAGTTCGCTAAAGACAGAAAAGTGCTCAGGTCTATGAAGCACCTCAAGATTTAGCTTAACAGAACAGCAAAAAACAATTCAGCAGGATTGGCTTTGATACCCCTTGATAGCTTGTCAACTGATAAAAAACCTCTTTCATCAGCTGTCCTGGTTTTTTTTCACCCATCAGCTAAAATCTGCACATTAGTACAAATAAAAAAACAAGGACAGAAATTTTCTTATTTCAGGAAAGTTAAAAAAATTAAATCCCAATAAAAATGTAAACTCAGTGCACGACTGAAATTTACCATTCCTCCTGGCAATTACTGCTGTGTAATTCTCAAGAATAGCTGTTTTTAGCACATGGAAAACTCTCCTATAAATTGCAAGCTAAACAGCAATACAAGGATCCTGTTCCAGTTTTGCAAAGTCTATATTCATGATTTATAATAAAGAATTTCTTTATTGTATTTCAGTCAAGCGCAGATTTGGATTTTTGGTTAGAATGCACAGTTATGTCCCATCTCCTCTGTTTCCCTAACCATCTTTCCCATCTATTGAAAAAGGTTTAGCTTCAGATCACAATCTTACAAAAGACAATCCTAAACAAATATTTTAATCAATATTTTTATGTTATGCATCAGGTCTTTATCTAGGAACACCAGGCACTGAATTTAAGTTTAAAAAAATTCCTCTACAGACAGCAGAAATGAAATAGCGGAATACATTTAGAATACAGATTATTTTCAACAGTTGATAGTTATTCAAATACATAGGCAAGATTCAAATAAATAACCAATAGAAGTCTCACTTCTGAAATTCTTACAGAAAAGTTATCCTAAAGGCTTTGAAAATCAATTATGTTTGTATGTTGCATACACATTCACAAGAGCACACTATAACTATGCAAAGAGATCTAGTATTCATGTTCCCTCTCCCCAGGTAAACCCTTGATATCAGTTGCAGAAGAAAATCGCAGGGGACATTGCTCCTTCACCTCTCGATTCTTCAGGAGGCGTGAATGAAATGTAGAGTTATAGAAGTTTGCCATGTACCAATATTACATAGGAGAATCCCCATTTTTTAAAAACTTCTCTTTAAAACCCCAAACGTTTTAAAAGCCATATCATAATCTGCCTAAATTAAGGTTCCAGTTGCTCTAATGAGAGCAAATAAGACCACTTGGGGGGAAGAAAACAGTTTTTCATTCTGAATTTAAGTAGTCCTATGATACCAACAGAGAAAAAGCTAGGTCCTATTCTTTCACATACACTTGGGAAAGAAACACAAATATCACAAATTTATCAATAAAGAGAAAATACAAATGGATGATTCACCTTTTCTCAGAGTGTTCTACTCTTCTACTCTTTGCAAAAATTATGTTGAAAGCTATGAAAACAGAGCTGCCTATACAGCAACAGATCAGAATATGCTCAGACCTCCTTCATATTAGAACTCCGTAGCAAGCTCTTAACATTCTTCTCTTCTGTATAGTCCTGCAGTTCAACAGAACCACAATAGTTCTTCTATTATCCAGCTTGCAGCACCCAAAACTACCATATTCTCTAGAAACCTTTAGAAAAAGCTCCTTTAGTAATCAACAAATGTTGCCTTATTAATGGAGGCACTTGCTTTTAGCAAAAGCTACAGTTTCAGTATATTGGGGTTTTTTTATATATTCTACATATTTGCAACATAATTAAAAAATTCTCCATACAAGCTAAACACCCAAAAAAGGGAAAACTGGAAAAAAATTAGAGGCACTGGTTATCAACTACAGTTTCTGGAAATACACAATTTTCAATTTTAAGCTGACTGCTCGCCTTACAAATAGCGTCTATCTTTGCACCTTAAGATCAATATAGGCCATGCCGAAGTTATTAAACATTACAACTGTGACTGAATGACAAAGTTAAATAGCCTCCACAACTCAATATAAGGCGCAAAAACATTCATACTGTATCTGAGCAGAAGTCTTTCAAGACTGGCTGCTTTCCCAGCAACCTTCCTTCCCAAGAGCAACTAGAGAGCAGGTTACGCATTGGACAGACTGCAGCAGCAGCAGTCTGCTAGAGCTGTCAGGGGCCTCTAACGCCCTTCTACAACTGTTCTCCTGCCAAACACGGAGCGGGCTATTTATAATCAAACATTGGGCATAGTGAATCCCTGCCTATACAGTAGGCTTGACAGCACTTCATCCCAGTCACCAACCTGTGTATTGCCACAAGGTTATGTATTGCAAGAGGACAAGGACAACTCCTTAATGCAGGAACACAAGTTGAGAGATTTAAGCTGGCTACAAAGTCAAATATTCTGGCACGTAACTATTCTCTTCACCAACTGTCTCTGCCACACTTGTATTCAAAGCTCTGCCAAGCAACAGGGTTAAAAAAAACCTGATGAAATTGCAAATCTTCACAGTTCAAACAATTATCAACAAGTTCAATGAAGATTAACACCTGTAGGATATCCAGTTCCTCTCTGGAGAATGTCAATCAGTTGCTTCTGGTGCTTCGAGACACAAGTACTGAACTAGATTACCTGCAAGAAATTTATTTTCACACAAAAGAGGTTTTTTTTTTTTTAAGAGTTGTTAAAATGTAATTTCCAAGTTCTGTCCCTATCTGCAGCTTTTATCACCTCCTTGCCTTACTAATAATATCTCTTCTGCCACTGACAGGTGGCTTTTGCAAGCACTGTTCAGAATTTTATGAAACATAGCTTAAATCTTAATAACACCATTTATGGCCAAAGCATATTTAGCCAATTAGCTAATGAGAAATTACAACAAAAAGGTAATTCCTAGATATGTAATTAGCAAAGCTGAGAATGTAATGCTTATGCATGACTTGGTACTATGATACTTATCAAGACTAAAAAATACACTCTCATTATTTAACAATTTTGTGCATGTCAGAGTTCAGACTGCTTCCCTGCATGTAAAATAAAGATCATAAGTGCTTTCATTTCATTTGAAAACATATTTCTGGCCCTCTGTGCAAACAACAAACAGAACACAAACTTATTTTAAAAAAGGGTATAAACATTTTAATACATGCCTTACTGCAATTTAAATGTAATTTAGGTACCATATTGGGTCAAAACCAAATAGCACCAATTAAAAAGCCCTATTACTTAACATGAATTCACAGCACAAGCAGACAGCTTCCTATGCTAGAAAAATATGCACCTCATTTACACACAACCAGATTATTTTGCCCAGACTTCAATGACTCCTTCCTGTGCTCTACTGCACCTCTGGACCTTTTTCAAGAACAGAAAAGTTGGGGAGACACCAGAAGTGACTCCAGCTGCCACTTGGACTATGGCTTGATGATTGCTTTAAGATGAACCATTATACAGGTTGTCATCAAATGAGGAAATCCTGTCCTTCCAGGCATGCACTTCTGCCAGGTTCCTTGTATTGCCATTGGCAGTTGTGCAGCCACAGGATTGAGACAGGTCAGAAATGTACTTAGTGAAAAACCACCCATCACAAAGAACCGGCTTAGGTGAGTTGGTTTTTGGTTCTCCACTGGTCACTGGAAGGATCACTTCTTTAAGAAACAGATGTTATTTCAATCAGCTTGAAACAAAGAAATGAAAGCATAACTCAAATAGCTGTCAGTGTCAAAGGACAAAAGATTGTTAGTAGAACCAGACAGGTCTTAATAAATACATTTGAGGAATCTGGTTTATAAAACAGTTTTGGCTTCTCTTTTATACTGATACTCTTCCATTTCACACAAATTAAAATTGCAGCCACTTTTATCACTACAATTACTCCAGCCAGAAACTTAATTATAAAAGTAAAGCCAAGATCTCACTGGTATAAAAGCAAAATTGACATTCCATTACTTCTTTTCTGTCAAAAGCTAATTCGCTTTTGCCTAAAGTTTAGATGCAAAGAATTAACCTATCATTCAAAACTATTTTTAAAATACTTGAGAATCACACAACACAAAACCCTGAAACAAAAACTTTTTGCTGTTTCTACAAACAGCTATAAAAATAGTAATGAAATCTTAATACGATTTAGTGTGCAATTCTAATCATAACAAAAGCTCTCCAAAACCTGTATTTCATTCTCAGTAAGACCACCCACATGGCACTTCTGTAATTATTCAAGTTCAGAGGTTATTTTAGGCATAACATCGTTCTGAAATAACCTTGCAAGTCACATGCTAAATGTGACAGAAGGAAAATAATTCTAAGTGAGCAGTATTGGGTCAATCTTCAATATGTACTACCACTTAAATAAGTTTCCTAGATGTTCTCCACAAAAACCTTCTTCTAAAATAGAAGCAACTATTTAAAACAATCCAGCGTTATTTCCCACAAATTTCAGACCACTTGAATTTTCTACATTTATTTCCACATTTGCTTTGCACTGTAAGATGTATTTCACAGGCTGAAGGGGACCTCTGGAGGTCATGTGGTCCAACCCCCCTTCTCAGACAGGGCCACATAGAGCCAGTGGCCCAGAACCACGTCCAGGCAGGTTTTGAATACCTCCAAGGATGGAGCCTCCACAACCTCTCTGGGGATCCTGTGCCCAGGCTACGCCACCCTCCCAGTGAAAAACGCTTCCTGGTGTTCAGATGGAGCCTCCTTTGTTTCACTTTGTGCCCAATGCTTCTGGTCCTGTCACTGGGCACCACTGAAAAGAGCCTGGCTCCATCCTCTTTGCACCCTCCCTTCAGGTATTTGTACACATTGATGAGATCCTCTTTGAGCCTTCCCTACTTCAGGCTAAACAGCCCCAGCTCTTCACAGGACAGATGCTCCAATCCTTTCATCATCTTCATTTGGACGCCTTTGCTGGACTCTCTCCAGTGGCTCCATGTCTCTCCTGTACTGGGGAGCCCAGCAATGCATCCAACACTGCAAGTGAGGCCTCACCAGTGCTGAGTAGAGTGGAAGGATCAGCTCCCTTGACCCGCTGGCAGCACTCCTCCTAAAGACAGCCCAAACTACCGTTAGTCTTTTTTGAGGCAAGGGCACATTGATGGCTCATATTCATCTTGGTGTCCACTAGGACCCCTCCATAGGGCCTTTTCTGCAAAGATGCTTTCCAGCTGGTCAGCCCCAACATGTACTGGTGCTTGGGGTTGTTCCTCCCCACGGGCAGGACTTTCCACTCTTCCTCTTGCCGACCTTCACGAGGCTTCTGTCAGCCCATTTCTCCAGCCTGTCGGGGACTCTCTGCGTGGCAGCACGACCCTCTGGCGTATCAGCCACTCCTCCCAGTTTGGTGTCATCTGCAAACTTGCTGAAGGGGCACTCTGCCCCATCATCCAGATCATTAACGAAGATGTGGAAGAGGACTGGACCCAGTATTGACACCTGGGGTACAATGGTAGCTACCGGTCTCCAACTAGACTTTGTGTCACTGATGAGCACCTTCTGAGCCTGGCCATTCAGCCTGTTCAGCTGCCTCACTGTCTGCTCAACCAGCCCATGCTCCTTCAGCTTCTCTGTGACGATCTTATGGGAGACCGTGTCAAAGGCCTTCCTGAAGTCTAGGCAGACAATATCCACTGCTTTCTTCCATCTACCAGGCCAGTCATTTTATCTTGGAAGTTTCTCACATTTGTCAAGTATGACTTCGTCCTTGGTGAAACCACGCTTAATCTAGCATCCTTATTTAAGATCAATTTCCAATCATTTACATAATTCCTCACATTATTTTCTCAAAAAACTAATGCAAACTGACAAAAAAGACCGGTAACACTACGATATTTATACTATATAGTGCACTATACATTACAGTATTTTGTTCTGCTATTACAGGACAATACAACTACACATTAAGTCGTCTCTTCACATCTGTGTTGATGTCAGTCAGGTTTCTGTGAATCTTGACACACATCGCTGCCAACATCTGGAACATCACAAATCAAAAGCTGTTTGTCAAACCTCTCATCCTGGTACATTCAGTCACATGCACACACAAAGAAGCACAGAACAACTTCTCTGGAGAAATCAGAGTAAGCTACCATCCCCAGCAATTTTTCCAGATGGCAAACTTGTAGGTATAAGTTACCATTTTTACATCTGTCAAGATGAACTTCAAGGTAAACAGAACAAAATTCTGTACCCTCTTTTCAACATCTAGCCTGGCTAGCACAGGAGGGTGCACTGAGCTATGTGAAGTTCAAAATTCCAGGAAAATGATAATTATTCTGGAGATAAGAGAGAAAGCATGGAGAAATGAAGACTTGCCCTTGGTAGATGAGGATTGGGTTAGAGAGCAGCTAGGCAAACTGAACACCCACAAATCGATGGGTCCCGATGGGATGCACCCACAAGTGCTGAGGGAGCTGGCGGAGGTAATTGCTAGGCCACTCTCTATCACCTTTGAAAAGTCATGGAGAACAGGAGAGGTGCCTGAGGATTGGAGGAAAGCCAGTGTCACTCCAATCTTCAAAAAGGGCAAGAAGGAGGACCCGGGAAACTACAGGCCAGTCAGTCTCACCTCCATCCCTGGAAAGGTGATGGAACGGCTCATTCTGGAAGTCATTTCTAAGCACATGGAGGAGGAGAAGACTATCCGGAGTAGTCAACATGGATTCACCAAGGGTAAATCCTGCTTGACCAATCTGATAGCCTTCTATGATGGCATGACTGGCTGGGTGGACGAGGGGAGAGCAGTGGATGTTGTCTACCTTGACTTCAGCAAGGCTTTTGACACTGTCTCCCACAACATCCTCATAGGAAAGCTCAGGAAGAGTGG
>VZSC01000557.1:238767-256528 GCA_013398225.1 Steatornis caripensis
GAGGTTGTGGAGTCTCCTTCTCTGGAGATATTCAAAACCCGCCTGGATGCATTCCTGTGCAACCTGCTCTAGGCTAACCTGCTTTAGCAGGGGGGTTGGACTAGATGATCTCTAGAGGTCCCTTCCAACCCCTACCATTCTATGATTCTATGATTCTATGAAAACGATCTGGTCATTCGTAAGGAGCATCTGCTCAGGCCACAACCTTGGATTTAGAGAACTTTAAATAAAAGAAATGTAACCACTAAAATTGGTTACAGCACAAACATTGTGCTATAAAGCCTTATTGCATGCAAGAGAAACTCACTTAAACATTGCCCAAATTAATCAGTTACACCATTTCCAAAACAATAGAACTGGATTAATTATAATACTCATTTGCCTCTGCTAAGGATGCTCCTGTCATTAATTTCTCTTACGTGTATTTTGTACACAGATCACACTGATGATACAATGTATATGCTAAAATTCATCAGGTTAGGGAAACATGTAAGGCAAACTACGCATAGTCCTATGTTTCTTAGAAAAGTTCAAACCTCCCAAAATATCTAATGTGGTTCAATTTTAAGTACATGGAGTTCCCAAGACAATGCAAGAAAGCAATAACAAACATTAATTTTTCTCCATAATGTTCTAAGAAGAACCACAAATTTGAACAAATTTGTATTTGACAGGCTAAATACTACGGAACAACTCTAGAATACAGCGGTATCAATGTAGAGCCAAGCCTGAGAAATCTGTACCTTTTTTATTTCTCACTTATCTAACGCTAAAAGAAAACTAAAGTTCCAAGTAAAATGCCCAAATAATACATTCTCCAGTTATCAGTGAAACTAATTTCTTTATTTCACTCTGCATTTGCAAAAGCAGTACTTTTCAGCATTGGGGGAGGGAATGTGCTCATGAAATTAATTGTCTTTATGTACTGATATTAAAAGACTTTGCTGCAATTATGTTACAAAACAGTTTTGTTATAGAATAATAGAATTGTCTATATCATGGCTGGCATTGAGTCTACAGCCATCTCCTAAACTCCAAACAAATTACGTTCAGAGGAAATGTACACAAGCATTAATAACACTCTCTGCACTAAGGAATACAGATTTTTAAAAAAATCAACATTTCCCAAATTGTTATTTGCTGCCATACTAGTTATTTTTCAGCTCACAAACATAACAAGATAATAGTAAGTTTCCCAGCTGTTGGTTTCAGTAATTTTGTTTTAGAATTAAAGTTCTGTGTGACTGGGTTGGAAATCAGAAACATGCGTAATGTCCTAAGAGGTCAATACTTCTAAATAAGTGGCTACTACAGCTAATTCCAGCATTAGGTACAAAAGCAAAATCAGCTTACAGACAGCATGTAACTGACAGGTTTCAATACTATTGGCAGCTAAACAGAAATCTTGGACCTGTTAATCAAGAAGCTGCTTTGTATCTCATGAAATTCCTCCCTCCATTTGTCACTGTATGTGCAGAAAACAAGACACGCTCCTTTGCATGAAACAATTACAGTATACAGTATATAATCTCAAATACATATCTTAGATTTTTGTTTTTAGGGATGTCCTGGTTTGGGCCAGGATGGAACCAATTTTCTTTTAATGCATAATAGGGAATAATTCTGATGCACTTCAGCTACTTCTATATATGTATGTATTCACGTTTTAAGCAGATTCAGAAATGAATCTAAATATATATTCTTTGAAGACCTATGATTCATCAAATGCCTACAAGATCATTTAAATGAGAGAAATAGCATCACGTTCTCCTAAAAAAATTTTTGGAATTCTATCTCTCAGTATGAAAATTATTACAATCCAAGCCCCCATTACCTTAGTATTTCTTTTAAAAAAGAATAAATTATGCATCTAAAACAGTCCAGGTGATATCTGGTCTCCCATTCTAGTGTAGCAAATTTTGAGGACATTCTTTCCAATTACCTTATGCCCTAAATTGGGACACATGCCCAAGTATAATTTAACTATGGGAAGGATATTTTATGTTTACTCTTCCTGAGCAGCAAGTTTGGAGCAAGTGATTCTTTATGCTCTTTTACATATCAAATTTTTACTTATGTCTTTTTTAATCATTGAGGAAATTAAAAATTGTATCAATTGTGGTATGTGAAGTGCGGCATACTCAAAGAAAACCAGAATAGTCCTTGCATATTTGAGGATCAATTTATTCATCTAATACGGAGTTAGCACGGGCATGCTGTTAACTCTTGAATATTTCAGAAGAACTAACATCACTAGGTGGATCCAGCCCCCTCTCTCTTTTCCCACAACTACAAATTTTACTTCTTTTCTTATTTACTCTCACAATTGAAAAAAAGGTCCATTTAAAAAGTGAGCTTACTCACCAGGTGGGTCTCCCAGACATACACAGCTCAAGCTGTAAAACCACACAGAAGCCTGTTAAGTGGCCTGCTGCCAAGGACTGGCTTTAGATTTATTTATAGCATAAACATGGTGAAGGCCAGATAAGTCTTATTAGCCTATTTAACAGTTACTTGAAGATTGCAGTAACTTAAAATTAACTGCATGAGCCTCAGTTTCTTCAAAACATTTTAAAGCTTAAGCAACACCCTATTAAGTTTGTTGTGAACACTAATCTTGAAGCCCTTTGCACCTTTAATAACTACAGAGTATGCTACCTTAAAGGACGTCATGAATCCAAACAAAATGAACAATCATAGCAAATAGCAAAATTCATTATATCACGTTCAAGTAAAAGCCTGTACATGCATACTAAATCAGCAAGACAAATTAAAAAAATGAATAACTTTTTGTAACTGGATTTAAATAAGCTAATTTTGGTATTTGGCACTGCATCTCAGTAACAGGAGAGAGGCTTAAAATCACAGACCCACGTGGCTAAAACAGAGAACAGTAAACATCACCGCACAGACGCCACTGCAAGCAGAAAGATGCAGCTCAGAAAAAGAAGAGAAGAATGTGATGAAAAGATTTTAAAAAAGAAAAAAAGAATCTGAACTCTGTGTATGTAATGGGGTGAAAAGGAAGATACTTGAAGAGCATACCAAAAAAAAGTCAAAAGAGTTCTATGAGAATCACTCATGGCCACATTAGTGTAAATCAAAGTCTTAAGAAACAATTTCCTCTCAGGAAACACAAATTCTTGATTCATAATTAAGAAAGAAAAAAACCCCAACAAAAAACCAGAACCGACAAACTATTTATGAACTGCAAGCAGCTGGGCACGTTTTGTTACAGGAAACAGAACAATTAATGATGAACCAAGTTTACTACATCTCACTTCCAACGTGAGCTCTATCTTAGTATAAGATCCCACTGGTTTAAAATTTGTCTAAATTCCACTATCATTTGAAGGGGAGGGAAGGGGAAATCAACTTCATAATTAAACAAAATTAAATAATAGTTTTAAGATCAGCTTATATTTTTCCACTTCTGTGCAGAAGGATATTAATTTCTGTTTTAGTAAATGTGGTCCAATGACCCAGTCAAATGTCCATATTTATTTAGTGGAGACTGAAATGGAAAAAAGAACTACTTCGTACCCAGCTGTTTCACCCACTGGTATTATTTCCCTTCTCTATAGAACTCCACATGGAAAACCTACGAGGAACATGCATGTCCATTTATGCTTCTGTGACAGACACAGTGAAAGACTACCTTTGAAAAACACTCCACTTCTTGCTTCTGTTTACAATGCAAACTGAGAGGAGGCTGTGAAGCCACTAAAACTTGAACAATAATTAGGTTTGCTAGCATATAACCTCACGCAAACCTTGTCCATGCTCACAGCTTCTATCTTAACAAACCTAACTGGAATGTGGTGTTCAGAAGGGGGAAAATGTTAGGATCCGTCTTAGTTGTAGCACTATTGTCTTACACCCTTTTAAAGAATGATTTATTTTAGTTCTGTTACTAGCTTTACAGAGCAAAACACAATAGCACCACGTTGTGGGAGAAAGCATCATCATACGTAGTGAACGAGGCAGCAATTAGGAATTGAGGCATCATAAGAAATGTTTTTGGAAGTTGTGTGTGCCCCCGAGGTTTAGGAGGATATGAGGCCTGGAACACCGTCTGATAACTTTCAGTAATAAATGAAAGATTCAACTTAACATGACAAACTTATGGGTATATTACAGCCAGATTTTCAACATATTTCTGATCAGAGTAAACCTGAGCCTGCAGAATTGTGCATCCCATTCCCACTATTTTTATAAACTATAAGATATTGAATATAGTTTTAGAGGCCATTCCACTCTCAGAAACATCAAAAGCAGCTGCCACATGCAAAGAACTCAAGCCATCAGCCTACTGCTGAGGAAACTTGCCACAGGGCTTCTAAACAATGTGAGATACACCACCTATTTCTCTAAATCATGTACACAGAATCAGAGAACGGTTGAGGTTGGCAGGGATCTCTGGAGGTCATCTGGTGCACTCCCCCTGCTCAAGTGTGGACACTTGAAGCGAGCTGCTGAGGATCACTGGCATTTAAATGTCTCCAAGGATGGAGACTCCACAATCTCTCTGAGTAACCTGTGCCAGTGCTCAGTCATCCTCACAGTAAAAAAATCAGGACATTCCTGTTTCAGTTTGGGCCCATTGCCTCTCTCACCGCCCTCCACCTCCTGACAACACTCCTAAGGCAGCCCAGGATACTAGTAGTTAGTCTTTTCTGCAGCAAGGGCACATTGATGGCTCATATTCATCTTGGTGTCCACTAGGACCCCTCCATAGGGCCTTTTCTGCAAAGATGCTTTCCAGCTGGTCAGCCCCAACATGTACTGGTGCTTGGGGTTGTTCCTCCCCACGGGCAGGACTTTCCACTCTTCCTCTTGTCGAACTTCACGAGGTTCCTGTCAGCCCATTTCTCCAGCCTGTCAGGGACTCTGCGTGGCAGCACGACCCTCTGGCGTATCAGCCACTCCTCCCAGTTTGGTGTCAACTGCAAACTTGCTGAAGGGGCATTCTGCCCCATCATCCAGATCATTAATAAAGATGTGGAAGAGGACTGGACCCAGTATTGACACCTGGGGTACAACGGTAGCTACTGGTCTCCCAACCAGCCTTTGTGTCACTGATGAGCACCCTCTGAGCCTGGCCATTCAGCCAGCTCAGCTGCCTCACTGCTCAACCAGCCCATGCTCCTTCAGCTTCTCTGTGATACAGTGTCAAAGGCCTTCCTGAAGTCTAGGCAGACAATATCCACTGCTGTCCCCTCACCCATGATGATTTTTTTTTCATAGAAAAAAAAAAGATGGAGAGGTGCCAACTGCAAGTAGGTCCTTGAAAAAACCTGACCAATTTAGCATTCGATAAAATTTCAAACATTTGGTGTATGAGCACAAGGTGAGGAAAATAAGCTTGCACCGCCTAGAGAAGAAAACCTTAAGAGGGTACCTAGCACTAGTCTTTCAACACTGAAGGTTATCAAGAAGATAAAGCCAAGCTCTTTGTCAAGGTATACTGTGGAATAATGTACCACAACAGTCATTCAGAGGAACAGTGCAGGTTCCATCTGGATATAAGGAAAACATTTTTCCCTAGGAAAATAATTAAACAATGGAGCAGAATCCCCAGGGAAATTATGGCTTTCCATCCTTTTCTAGACCCAACCGGACAAAGCCTTGAGCAATTCGCTTTGAGCAGATCAGACTAAAGACCTCTCAAGGGCCCTTTAATCTGAAAGATTCCACAAAATCAATTTGACTTTATGTTTGCAGTGACCTAACAGCACACACGTAGTGGGCATACACAGCATAACTCATTCATTCCCAAAACCTCACTCGCTTATCTGAGTCTTCAGGGGATTTTGTTTGGTTTGCAAAAGGAACAATGCAACACAGATCTTATTTATCCATCCTGCTGCCTCTGGACTGATGGGTCACCATATGGGAAAGAAAACGGCCACAGCAACAGAGGCTTAAAGGGATATTCTCCATTTTCTCACCTATAAATCTTCAGACATTCAAACAGGCCAGCAGCAAAAGAGTTTGTACTGCATTCATACTACATAACACATTAAGCGTCTCCAGTCTCATTAGAGTCTTAGGCAGAGCTGACAACCACCTGCTTCTTTCCAGCAGCATAGAAGACAGAAAAAATCCATGGGGAGGAGGGACACAGCACCACTTCCTATTGTTGACTGAATATAAACAACTGTCTGATTGACACAAAAAACTATCTTCTGACTACATCCTTTTGCTGGAATCTTCTATCTCAGTGACAGATAAGGCCATCACATAATTCTATAGAGACATGGGAAGCTCAGTGGCATCACAGTATCTTGCATATTTTTAAGAAGGAAATGTAAAAATCACAATGCTTGATTTCTGCTAAGACAGTATACAAGAACACCACACGAGCAGTGACTAAAATTTTTTATTATATCTATACAGAAGGTTCTTTTACAGAAAAGCAGCACTTAAGTAGAAGGTGATTTCCAGGTTTATATTTGTAAAATTGGTATTTCTATATGGCAACATCCTTCCAAGAATGTTTAATGAAGTGCTCTTTCTTTGTAAAGTGCCATCAACAACAGCAGCATTGCAAGCTGAATTCTATCTGTTGGTAACCTTGCACAATCCTATCTTTACTCAAGGAGACTGCAAGGATATGATATAGGAAATCATTGCCAGTTTAACAACCATATGCTGACTTCTATGCAACTCATTCAAGTCTAGACAGTAGATTTAAAAAGCCACCCTCTGTCATAGTATCCACACGGCACATCACAGGAAAGGGGGAAAGTCACACTTGCTAATTTCAATAGTCACACTTGCCAATTAGTCCTGTCTAATTTTAAATTTGCAATACCAATAGGATTCTTTTTTTTTCCTTAAACCAATGACTTACATGCATCACATGGAAATGTTAACGAAGAACAAAATACAAACAATCTCAAGAAGTGGAGAAACTTAATTCTGTCAGAAGAAAGACAATAGAATTACCAGTATGTCGCTAAAAGAAATGCGCAGGACTCAGAATCATAACATTAACACAAAATATATTGAGCACTCAGCTTTAGGAGACTTAAAAAAAACCCCAACAACCAAAACACCAAACCAAAAACTGAACACCAAAAAACCAAGCCAACCAAAGAAAAACCAAACAAAATGTCTGCTGTGACCTCAAGATTTAAAAAAAGTCCAGCTATCAAAAGGCAAAAGGTCTTCTATTTTCTGCATTGTCTGAAAATAATAGGTCTGTCAACTGGGAGCGAGTCACCAAAGTTTGTCCAGAAAATGTGTTCAAACTATGCTGTACTAACATATAAATAGATTAACAATGCAATTTACTCACATATATCTGCATAACCTTAGCATAATGTCATGGAGTTTGTATTAAAAAAACCTAAACAACTTTTACTAAATTGTGAATTTATATGTATTTACAACACTGCTGCAGGCAGGATCAGAGATCCAAGCTGGCACACAGCTGTCAAACCCAGCGATAACCAATTGTTGTTTCCTCTGTCAGAGTCGAAGCACGCTTTCATCCCTCACCTAGGCTGTTCAAGGAATTGTTCCCTAACCTGCTTTAGTCTGAATGAGCTGGATTAGCAAGACGTAATATTTGAAACACTTAAAATAACTCAGTTCATTTAAAATGAAACGAGCTGTGTCCCCACTGCGGACAAGGGGGAAGGAAGAGCAGGAATAAAGATACAGGAGGAGTAATTTGATCTGTTACAATATAGCATTAACAAACCGGCAAAATACAACTTGAGATGGCTGACAGAAGTCAACTGTTACCTCACACAATTGTCCCCTGTGATTCAGCTCCGTATAGCTTCTGAAGTCAACGTTTTTGTTCACTGCTTACTTTAACACACTAATAATCTCTACTCAGTTTGCTCATGTAGCTAAATGGCACAAAAATAAAGATACAAATCACTGTAAGTAAAACACTTTCTACTTAAAAGCCACCAAATACTGGGGGAAGAATTTATGGCGATAACCTTGTCAAACATTCTACCCCTACGCACGAATCAATCTTTACACCCTTCTGCCTACTCCACTTTGCTAAAATGGTTTCTCTCATGTCCGATTATCACCTCACTAATCCTAATCTTGCCTTTTGTGATTCTCATCTCACTTGCATTCCTCTTCCTCTAGACATACTTAGGCACCAACTGCTTCTTTTCCACAACCATTAGTCAGCTGGGATGTTTTCCCGCCCACCTTTACAAACATTCTGTTATTAACCTGTAAATTAATTTCCACTTGCTGCTCCTTTTCCATCGTTCAACCCATTCTCTCTGTCCTTGCAGGCTGGCAATCACAAATCCTTTCCCTCTGGTTCGTTATCCAATTTCATTTTTCAAACACAACTTTCTTATTCCTTCCTTCGTATCAGCCTACTGTATTCATTCTTTTCCCTCCCTCTTCCTCCCCATTCACCCCAGTAGGAATCTTTCCCTCAGCTGCTTCCAGCTCCAACTACTGTTCCCCACTTTCTCATCCTGCAGCAACCGCAAACGCACTCCTGAGCATGGAGGGGCTGGAACATGCTGCACTTACAAACCAAGCTTCCAAAATCCACTTGGCCAGTATTTCAATGATTCCTGCTCCCTCTCCCTCAGGAACAAAAAAAAGGCTTAACTCTGACAAGTTATGAATTTATTTTAAACTAGGATTTAGTTTTTAAACAAAATGTATACATTTTCACAGCCTGTTACAGGAGTCCTAAAATTTTGAGTCCTTCACTTACCAAAGAGATATAATTAACAAATCAGTTGTATATTTGAAGTTGCTACAAGAACTCTTAGAATTCTTATTTTTCTGATATATTAACCTCACATGTACCAATGGCTGCTTTTTCATACTTTTCTCATAAAATGTTATACTACCGTAATTCTTAATTAGAAAATGAGGGGTTTTTCACATTTTAAATTACCTTGTATTCTCTAGAACATATTTGCTTATTCTTTTCTACAGTCTTCATCTTTGTATTTATCCTCCTTATAGAAATTCTGTATGCTGAATCTAGAATGCAACTATAGCCAATTTCACAGAATTCTAAGAACTTAAGAAGTTCATGCGATGCAAATATCAACATCTATTCTACATCCTTCTTTTCCTACAATTTCTTCTGAAGAAGTTGCTAAAGCTGTCTCAAAGACTATTAATGGAATTCTTCAGTTTTTACCTTTACTACTTTAATTATGATACACCTTGTCTTTTTGTATGAGTCAGAAATAGTGTTTTGCATTATTGCATATAAGACGGTTCACCTGAAAAACTGTTTGAACCAATCTGTTCTCTCCAATGCAGAAAAAAAAGCAGCCAACCCAAAATCCAGCATTCACAAGCGGAACTGCACACGAACAGGCAGAAGAATTAGATCATACTTTTATGGATATACTGAAATCCTAGATTGTTCTAACACTTCTGCTCCAAAGACTTTAGTACTCTTCATTACAGGGGCCCTGAACAAGATGCATAAACAGCATTCGAAGCTCCAACCTGTACAGTGCAGTTCCCTACACAGGCAAGAATACAATCTAAATTCCCCACTACCTGTAGCCCTGCAATAGTGTATTTTGGGGTACAGTTACCCAGCTAGAACAGCAGGATTGTAGAGCTCCACATCTAAGTCTGATCTCTAACAAAGTACTTGGGACACCCAGTCAAACTCAGGTGTCCAACAGCCAGGGCTGGTGCACTGGACAAAAGGAAGCTGCTTCCTGCTCTCCCTTCCTGTTACCCCTTCCCTGGTTTTGACCAAAAGTAACCATGCTTGATGAGCTCTGCACTGAGTTCAAGATATTCTACAATGGCCAGATTTGACCTTATGAGAAAGCTTATGTCAAAACATTCAAGGGTTAAAGGAGAAGTTTTGCACTGTTACATTCACTGCTGCAACACAACAGAGCTCAAAATGATCCTAAGCAACTACCTCAGCAGACCAGATTTGAGCATGACTTTGCAGACTTTGCTGAAGCACACTGCTAATTTATTGCTCAAAAATATAGGTATCAATTATCTTCAACACCATGTGAAATTAAGGTACATATGAAGATTTAAATAAATACATCATAACAACAAAATAATAACAATAAAAAGCAAACCACAGCCTACAACTGAGGCTCTGCTAGGCTTCTGGAAGCAGAATTTTGGCAAAATCCTTGGTCTAACTGTAGTCCTGAATCAGTTCAGTTGAACACACAGTTAAACTGGACAGTTCTATTCAAGCAGTGACTGGAACTGACCNGTCCCCTCACCCATGATGATTTTTTTTTCATAGAAAAAAAAAAGATGGAGAGGTGCCAACTGCAAGTAGGTCCTTGAAAAAACCTGACCAATTTAGCATTCGATAAAATTTCAAACATTTGGTGTATGAGCACAAGGTGAGGAAAATAAGCTTGCACCGCCTAGAGAAGAAAACCTTAAGAGGGTACCTAGCACTAGTCTTTCAACACTGAAGGTTATCAAGAAGATAAAGCCAAGCTCTTTGTCAAGGTATACTGTGGAATAATGTACCACAACAGTCATTCAGAGGAACAGTGCAGGTTCCATCTGGATATAAGGAAAACATTTTTCCCTAGGAAAATAATTAAACAATGGAGCAGAATCCCCAGGGAAATTATGGCTTTCCATCCTTTTCTAGACCCAACCGGACAAAGCCTTGAGCAATTCGCTTTGAGCAGATCAGACTAAAGACCTCTCAAGGGCCCTTTAATCTGAAAGATTCCACAAAATCAATTTGACTTTATGTTTGCAGTGACCTAACAGCACACACGTAGTGGGCATACACAGCATAACTCATTCATTCCCAAAACCTCACTCGCTTATCTGAGTCTTCAGGGGATTTTGTTTGGTTTGCAAAAGGAACAATGCAACACAGATCTTATTTATCCATCCTGCTGCCTCTGGACTGATGGGTCACCATATGGGAAAGAAAACGGCCACAGCAACAGAGGCTTAAAGGGATATTCTCCATTTTCTCACCTATAAATCTTCAGACATTCAAACAGGCCAGCAGCAAAAGAGTTTGTACTGCATTCATACTACATAACACATTAAGCGTCTCCAGTCTCATTAGAGTCTTAGGCAGAGCTGACAACCACCTGCTTCTTTCCAGCAGCATAGAAGACAGAAAAAATCCATGGGGAGGAGGGACACAGCACCACTTCCTATTGTTGACTGAATATAAACAACTGTCTGATTGACACAAAAAACTATCTTCTGACTACATCCTTTTGCTGGAATCTTCTATCTCAGTGACAGATAAGGCCATCACATAATTCTATAGAGACATGGGAAGCTCAGTGGCATCACAGTATCTTGCATATTTTTAAGAAGGAAATGTAAAAATCACAATGCTTGATTTCTGCTAAGACAGTATACAAGAACACCACACGAGCAGTGACTAAAATTTTTTATTATATCTATACAGAAGGTTCTTTTACAGAAAAGCAGCACTTAAGTAGAAGGTGATTTCCAGGTTTATATTTGTAAAATTGGTATTTCTATATGGCAACATCCTTCCAAGAATGTTTAATGAAGTGCTCTTTCTTTGTAAAGTGCCATCAACAACAGCAGCATTGCAAGCTGAATTCTATCTGTTGGTAACCTTGCACAATCCTATCTTTACTCAAGGAGACTGCAAGGATATGATATAGGAAATCATTGCCAGTTTAACAACCATATGCTGACTTCTATGCAACTCATTCAAGTCTAGACAGTAGATTTAAAAAGCCACCCTCTGTCATAGTATCCACACGGCACATCACAGGAAAGGGGGAAAGTCACACTTGCTAATTTCAATAGTCACACTTGCCAATTAGTCCTGTCTAATTTTAAATTTGCAATACCAATAGGATTCTTTTTTTTTCCTTAAACCAATGACTTACATGCATCACATGGAAATGTTAACGAAGAACAAAATACAAACAATCTCAAGAAGTGGAGAAACTTAATTCTGTCAGAAGAAAGACAATAGAATTACCAGTATGTCGCTAAAAGAAATGCGCAGGACTCAGAATCATAACATTAACACAAAATATATTGAGCACTCAGCTTTAGGAGACTTAAAAAAAACCCCAACAACCAAAACACCAAACCAAAAACTGAACACCAAAAAACCAAGCCAACCAAAGAAAAACCAAACAAAATGTCTGCTGTGACCTCAAGATTTAAAAAAAGTCCAGCTATCAAAAGGCAAAAGGTCTTCTATTTTCTGCATTGTCTGAAAATAATAGGTCTGTCAACTGGGAGCGAGTCACCAAAGTTTGTCCAGAAAATGTGTTCAAACTATGCTGTACTAACATATAAATAGATTAACAATGCAATTTACTCACATATATCTGCATAACCTTAGCATAATGTCATGGAGTTTGTATTAAAAAAACCTAAACAACTTTTACTAAATTGTGAATTTATATGTATTTACAACACTGCTGCAGGCAGGATCAGAGATCCAAGCTGGCACACAGCTGTCAAACCCAGCGATAACCAATTGTTGTTTCCTCTGTCAGAGTCGAAGCACGCTTTCATCCCTCACCTAGGCTGTTCAAGGAATTGTTCCCTAACCTGCTTTAGTCTGAATGAGCTGGATTAGCAAGACGTAATATTTGAAACACTTAAAATAACTCAGTTCATTTAAAATGAAACGAGCTGTGTCCCCACTGCGGACAAGGGGGAAGGAAGAGCAGGAATAAAGATACAGGAGGAGTAATTTGATCTGTTACAATATAGCATTAACAAACCGGCAAAATACAACTTGAGATGGCTGACAGAAGTCAACTGTTACCTCACACAATTGTCCCCTGTGATTCAGCTCCGTATAGCTTCTGAAGTCAACGTTTTTGTTCACTGCTTACTTTAACACACTAATAATCTCTACTCAGTTTGCTCATGTAGCTAAATGGCACAAAAATAAAGATACAAATCACTGTAAGTAAAACACTTTCTACTTAAAAGCCACCAAATACTGGGGGAAGAATTTATGGCGATAACCTTGTCAAACATTCTACCCCTACGCACGAATCAATCTTTACACCCTTCTGCCTACTCCACTTTGCTAAAATGGTTTCTCTCATGTCCGATTATCACCTCACTAATCCTAATCTTGCCTTTTGTGATTCTCATCTCACTTGCATTCCTCTTCCTCTAGACATACTTAGGCACCAACTGCTTCTTTTCCACAACCATTAGTCAGCTGGGATGTTTTCCCGCCCACCTTTACAAACATTCTGTTATTAACCTGTAAATTAATTTCCACTTGCTGCTCCTTTTCCATCGTTCAACCCATTCTCTCTGTCCTTGCAGGCTGGCAATCACAAATCCTTTCCCTCTGGTTCGTTATCCAATTTCATTTTTCAAACACAACTTTCTTATTCCTTCCTTCGTATCAGCCTACTGTATTCATTCTTTTCCCTCCCTCTTCCTCCCCATTCACCCCAGTAGGAATCTTTCCCTCAGCTGCTTCCAGCTCCAACTACTGTTCCCCACTTTCTCATCCTGCAGCAACCGCAAACGCACTCCTGAGCATGGAGGGGCTGGAACATGCTGCACTTACAAACCAAGCTTCCAAAATCCACTTGGCCAGTATTTCAATGATTCCTGCTCCCTCTCCCTCAGGAACAAAAAAAAGGCTTAACTCTGACAAGTTATGAATTTATTTTAAACTAGGATTTAGTTTTTAAACAAAATGTATACATTTTCACAGCCTGTTACAGGAGTCCTAAAATTTTGAGTCCTTCACTTACCAAAGAGATATAATTAACAAATCAGTTGTATATTTGAAGTTGCTACAAGAACTCTTAGAATTCTTATTTTTCTGATATATTAACCTCACATGTACCAATGGCTGCTTTTTCATACTTTTCTCATAAAATGTTATACTACCGTAATTCTTAATTAGAAAATGAGGGGTTTTTCACATTTTAAATTACCTTGTATTCTCTAGAACATATTTGCTTATTCTTTTCTACAGTCTTCATCTTTGTATTTATCCTCCTTATAGAAATTCTGTATGCTGAATCTAGAATGCAACTATAGCCAATTTCACAGAATTCTAAGAACTTAAGAAGTTCATGCGATGCAAATATCAACATCTATTCTACATCCTTCTTTTCCTACAATTTCTTCTGAAGAAGTTGCTAAAGCTGTCTCAAAGACTATTAATGGAATTCTTCAGTTTTTACCTTTACTACTTTAATTATGATACACCTTGTCTTTTTGTATGAGTCAGAAATAGTGTTTTGCATTATTGCATATAAGACGGTTCACCTGAAAAACTGTTTGAACCAATCTGTTCTCTCCAATGCAGAAAAAAAAGCAGCCAACCCAAAATCCAGCATTCACAAGCGGAACTGCACACGAACAGGCAGAAGAATTAGATCATACTTTTATGGATATACTGAAATCCTAGATTGTTCTAACACTTCTGCTCCAAAGACTTTAGTACTCTTCATTACAGGGGCCCTGAACAAGATGCATAAACAGCATTCGAAGCTCCAACCTGTACAGTGCAGTTCCCTACACAGGCAAGAATACAATCTAAATTCCCCACTACCTGTAGCCCTGCAATAGTGTATTTTGGGGTACAGTTACCCAGCTAGAACAGCAGGATTGTAGAGCTCCACATCTAAGTCTGATCTCTAACAAAGTACTTGGGACACCCAGTCAAACTCAGGTGTCCAACAGCCAGGGCTGGTGCACTGGACAAAAGGAAGCTGCTTCCTGCTCTCCCTTCCTGTTACCCCTTCCCTGGTTTTGACCAAAAGTAACCATGCTTGATGAGCTCTGCACTGAGTTCAAGATATTCTACAATGGCCAGATTTGACCTTATGAGAAAGCTTATGTCAAAACATTCAAGGGTTAAAGGAGAAGTTTTGCACTGTTACATTCACTGCTGCAACACAACAGAGCTCAAAATGATCCTAAGCAACTACCTCAGCAGACCAGATTTGAGCATGACTTTGCAGACTTTGCTGAAGCACACTGCTAATTTATTGCTCAAAAATATAGGTATCAATTATCTTCAACACCATGTGAAATTAAGGTACATATGAAGATTTAAATAAATACATCATAACAACAAAATAATAACAATAAAAAGCAAACCACAGCCTACAACTGAGGCTCTGCTAGGCTTCTGGAAGCAGAATTTTGGCAAAATCCTTGGTCTAACTGTAGTCCTGAATCAGTTCAGTTGAACACACAGTTAAACTGGACAGTTCTATTCAAGCAGTGACTGGAACTGACCAATAATTTCAGAAAGCACATTACATGACTAAAGCTAATTCTGTCGGGGAAAAAAAAAATTAAATGACACTTTAGAAACACTAAGCAGTATTTTTCTTTAATGTAGAACTTCATCTCCAGAAACTGCACATTTACTCTTATCAAGACAAAAAGCCCAATAATGAACTCAATGCTATTAAACCACAGATAACAATCCCTTTAGTTTGTCACAATATAAAAGCTCAAACTTTTAATTTACTTTTATACCTTATAACCCATAAGAGATGTGAATATGTTTCAAAAACATCTGCACTGGGAATATTTGGAAAAACATAATCATTTCGTTCATGTTAAAGCAGCAATGGCAAAATGCTAATTAAGATAAAACTCAGCAGCTCCACATGAGTGATAGGTAGAAAAAAAAAGCAAAACTTACATCTTTTGAGTGGACAGAAAGCATGAAAGTATTTCAGCAGGTAGTTTTCTCTGAATATAGATTACTTTTTCTGATGTAAGATACGTGACAGTCTTCAGTCCTTGTTGAGACCTTCAGACAAACTGGGGTGGGGGAAGTCCCAGAAACGGACTTAAAATAAATTTCCACCAAACTTAACTTCCAGTTACATTTTCAATAAAAAAACAGTTTGCAGATACCACAGTAAGTGCATCTACCTGCCTCAAGTTTGGGTGCAGACAAGGCTCAGTCTTGGCAAAGAGTAACTGCAAAAGAGAACTGAAGTATGCATACTGACTGGTGGTGAAAGCCTTGCACAGACATGGTAGCAGATGATAAATCTGACACAGCCTTCTGCAGAGATGCAACTTCAGTACAGCTACAAGTAGAAAAAAGTCCCATGGTTGTACTGCATGAATCTCCACAGCTGGAGCAAGGTTCAATGCTGAAAGGAAGGATTTACTGCCAAGCAGTTCGTAGAAAATTCCCTTTTTTTCCCCCCTCAATATACTAAAAATTATGCTATGCATATGCTTTAAAAATGAAGCAATGAACACACCATTTCTTCCTCCACAGACAGTTTTCAGTTTATTATAAAACTCTCTTGGGTAAGCTTAGGCCATATTTCAGAAGTTAATGTACTAATTAGAATAAGGACTTGCAGCAGCTAAGTAAAGTTTTCTTTAATCAGTTTGTCCAAGCACTCATTTCAGATCTATCCTACCTTGCAAAAAACAAGTCTTATTTACTTCTACCTGAAGACCCAGTGATATGTTGGTAGGAATTAGGCAGAATGACAGTCACTGCTATTACCTGCTTTTTCTCTCCACATTCAGTTGAGAAGCAGCTGAACAGGTTTACAACTGCGACCTTAACTAGCTCCTACTAATGGAGATCCCATCCCTGAGTCTCAGTGCAAACATATACTACAAATTGAATTAAAGCCCCCTTCCTCATTTTAGGCTAAAGCACAACTGAAAGAACCAAAGCAACTTTCTGTACACCTCCTGAGATTCAAATCCTGCTTCTTTTCTCCCCTCTGGGTGCAGATCTGGAATGCAGAATAAACACGGTCTCCTCTATACCTAGGTATTCTCCCTCTGAATACCAAGGAGGTGATCTCCTCTGTTTGTTACGGAAATCTTACTCAACACCAACTGCTAAAGCCAAAACCAGATCCTACTATGGCCAAAACAAGAATATATAATCCATGAAAAGAGTGCTCTAGAAATCATTTTACATAGTTTACGGATGTCATAGTTTGAAAATTATGTCTAGGTTAGCAGCATTTTTTTTTTTAATGGTTGAGGCACACTTTCAAAATTTATTATCTGTTTCCAGTTGACTGCTCATTTCCTACTTTAAGGAGAAAGGACTCCCTTTATAAGGCTAGAAAACTCCATGTTTACAGTCTTGTCCTTTCCACAAGAATCTGGCCAGAAGAAAGCTTTAAAATCATTACTTTATTATTGAGAGTCTAGTCTGAATGTGGCTTCAAATACAAGCTGGAGGAAGATTATGCCAAACTAAAAGAAGTTTTTTAAAAATATGTATAGTCAAAACTGCTAATGATCTGGTCCTCCTCCTCCTGGGCTTTTTTAGAATACTCAAGAAAGGTGCTGGCCCAGTTCTCAATGATATAATTTCTAGACATGGAATACTCAAGGGATAGACAAATCTGTTTACTATATGGCACTTCTCTGTGACAAACTAGATTCTAAATATCACACATTCCACGCATCCCTAATGTAGTACCACCAAAACAGAGCCAACACCAAAAGCCCCTTGCCTCACTAATGTTTTCCAGCAACTGACAACCACACATAATTCACCAAGAAGCAGAAAATATTTGCCTAAGAGGTAAAGAAATTGATATCATCTGTGCTTTCCTTCTAAAAACAAAGACTACATATAATCTTCTTTCTGATAAACTGGTTTCCTGGCTTAACTGTTCTCATGAAGACACATGACTGTTCACACAGCAATTTGCTTTCCAGTGCTCCTCGATTTCTATCCCGGCAAAGATGAAGGTTTTAAGAGTAATTGCTCGTTGTTGGAAAACTCGCCAAAATCCCTGAAGAGAATGACTCAGTTTGAAACTTACGAAAGGGG
>VZSC01000557.1:256681-271766 GCA_013398225.1 Steatornis caripensis
GGGGGGGGGGAGAAACAATCTTTTTAACCCTGCTTTCTTTTCAATCTAGTGTAGGCCCCAAACCAGTAAGAACATGAACAAAAATGACAAGGAGAGGGTGGGGGGGAACACATCTGAAGGAACATTGCTTGACAGAATTTTTTAGAACTTCATTATGTGCATTTGACTATGAAATGTAAAAATCTTTGAAAGTGAACATTTGCACAGAAACTCTTTTCTAGACAGGATGAAGATGAACTTGATCTGCAATGTTAATATTGTGAACATCTTCTACTCTTCGCTGTCAACTTCCTCACAAGGAAATGTACAGAATCATTTTACAGAATCACCTATGTAAATCTGTAAGATTTTCATATACTACATAAACATTACAAACTGTTTACGTAGACCAACATGGACTATAATTTATATAAACTGGTTTTATGACAACTGTCTGACTATACTAAGAACCTTCTACTACTAGACAGATTTTTCTCAAGAACGTAAATCGAGAATCCATTTTAACTGATGAAAGAGCATATGCTAATCAACTGTAATTAGCAAGTCAGCTCCAACAGAATACTGAGAAGCTGAACATGATTTTTTCACTCCACTCTGAATGGCACCAAACATTCATAAGTACATTGCCAGTTTTGGATACTGGCTCATTCTGAACCATATCAGCGTACTTACATTGTTGATTACTAGCTTGCTAATCCTGAGCAATAGCCCTTCCCAACCTACCTGTTAGAAAAGAGGAGGTAACAGATTACACATGCTTTACTGAGAAACAGGACTAGGGAGGATATAGAAAACGTCTGAAACAACTTAAAAAAAAAAAACCCAACCCAAAATAAAGGTTACTTTAACATTAGATCAATACTGTCCACTTTCTCATTCCTACTGTAAGCATGAAGTATGCCAGGATCAAAAATTTGCTCCTGAGCAAGATACTGACCGTAACAACTCAGTCCATATACATTAAAGCAGACAAGAATACAGGGATTTTCCATGTTTCACAGTGTCTTAACTCCAACCATGAAAAATATTTAATTAGCATTTGGTCAAATGTTAATTTGGACTTAGCACACCTCTGTGCATCTGAGCCACTCCAAAGAATGCTGATCAAAAGATTTTTGCACATCATTAAACAACAGCATACTTTCTGAAGGTTTATAAACAACAAATTTCCAAATAGCATTTAAGCTGATAGGATGGAAGGCTATATTTATGTTTACTAGAAGTGAAGGAGAACGGAGGAAAAAAGAAAAGAAGAATTTTATCACCAGCTCATTTACATGTGGATGAAGTTTAGAAAAAAACCCACCAACTAAACAAAACAGTGTTGATATCAACTCATTTACTAACAGGGCAGAATCACATCCCTTCAAACAAGCTTACTGGCGTAACCTTTTTCACAGAACACATATAATCCCGCAGAAGGCATGGCACAGTTTCAGACTTGGGAGATACAACTTTCTCCTTTCCCTTGGAGGCTTATATTTCTGGAAGTAATAGGACCTTGAAGATGGGCAGTAGGTATTCAAGTTTCCATTTCCTGAGATTTCAAGAGTTATCCTGTAAAACAGAAGCAGCTTAACAGAAGTGGTAAAAATGGAGAAAAAAAGCGTATTTAAAATCATTCTCTGAGGACCACCCTCTACCCCCTCAAAGCCACAAAGATTAGATAAAGTAGAAAAATGTGAAAAATAAAAAAAAATATTTTCTGCCAGTTACAGTTAACAGGAAAGATCGGAGCAGGTTTGTGCTTATTAGGTATAAAACACGCTTGTGTGCTAAAAACCCATTCTTTTCCCCCAAACTGATAGGGTAGGGAAGCATGGTTGCTCAAACAAGAAGGCCAAGATCTTATTGGTGAGAAAAGATTAGGCAAAATTCCTTCTTCCACACACACTCACAGGGACACAGAGTGCGGAGAACTACGTCTCTTCCTTGAATTCTAAGCAGAAATAGCGAAGCTGCAAAACTTTACTTTTTCCATGCTGCAGAGGTAAAGTCAACCTACTAAAAGAAAAGCTCTTTCCCCTACAGCTTTTACAAATACTAAGGTGGTGGGGGGAAGAGACATCACATATTAAACACCTGAACTGTCATCAAGACTTTCAGGAAACAATAACAGAACAGGTTACTGCATACCACTCCCTTTAAGGAAAACAATCCAGGTGGTAACACTATGGTCTGCAGTTGGCTGGAGATGCAAAGATAAAACTATAACAATGACGCTTTTCAAAGGTTCATGCTCTTGTAACCATGAAGACTAGAGAAAATTTTTGTTAGTTTTGATTTCAGAAACTGAAATTGTAGTTCGATTCTGCAGCAAGTGAGTTTCCATGGGAGCAAAATTCTGACAGACAGACATCCTACAGTCTGCTGGGAGGCCAGTAGGTCTGAAGAAAACTAAACGAGATCTCATGTACGTGAGCACATACAGTGTGAAGCAACACATAAAAGTATTGATATGAAAAAGAAATGTAAGGCAAAGTGGGGGGAAAAAAGCCAGAAAGAAGCTTTGGCAGAGCTACCAAAGAGCTTTATAGTATAAAAGAAATGCTGAAATAATGAAAATTGACAGAGGAACCCTTAAAAAACACTAAGGTATATTGACACTCAAACTGGAAGCAAAATGTTGGTACTGAAGAGAGTAGCAAAAATTAAAACTGTTCTATATATTTATTAACCAGCCAACAGAGAAGGCATGGTCAGATCCAGTATAAACTTTTCTTCAAGATATTCTGAAAGCACTCAAAGGTGTAGCAAGGAAGATGATGAACAATACTACTTTTTACAAAAGACATAAAAGTGGTATACGACAGTACATTAATCTCTAAAACCAAACTATAATCTTTCTGAAATATGTCTCAAAATCATAGAAAATAAACTAAGATTAGAAACTTAAGGTATTGTATCATATAAGAACAGTAACAGGAGTGTGACTAGCAAATTTTTAACAGTCAAAAGAGAGCAAAATGTGCTAAAAGTTTGCTTATTAACTACATCTCCATCTGAAGATGAAGCAAGAAAGAATACAAGATATTTCTCTTTAGAGAAACTCCCTAATGTTTTCTAAAGGAAACAAACACAGGACACAACTATTTTCTTCACTGATATAGGCTTTACAAAACAAACTCTTTGAACCACAGTCAGTCATGAAATCCAGCCAAAATTTGTCTTTTTAAGAGTACAGATGAAAATGTAGGACAAAGTAGCAGCTCAAGATAAATTTCATCAAGAAACTAGAGATGGCAGCAAAGTCTCAAGCCATCAATTGAGAGTAAGAGAAAAAGTTAAATGAAAAGGAAAGTTCTGAATAATTCTTACAGTTTTGTTCGAACAGTAAATACTTCAAGGTTTTTTCTTTTTTTTCCTTTTTTAAACAGTGACAAAAGAATTGGAAACCCATTAGAAAGAACACATATAAGCCACAGTAAGGCTTAATTTTAAATGCAATGACTTCATGGATCAATTTTGAGCACATATCAGAAAAAGCATTTTAAACCAGCTTTCAACAAAATACACATGTTTAAATCTAGCATGTATTGGTATTCCCAGAAGTCACCACTTCTGAACGCTTCAGCTATGTATCTGAAACCACATTTCAGGAAGGTATTATTCTCACAATTTTCCTCAGCTTTGCAACTGTAGCAAATACTGACAAGTTGGGTATATAGGCTGTTTCAGGAAGAGAATTTTCAACTCTTAGTTTTCTGCATCACTTCAAATTTTTAAAAAAATACATTAGCAATATAGAAAACTAAACCCTATTCTGAAAAACAACAAATATTCAGGGGAAAAAAATCACGAAAAGTTTCACAAAGTTATCTCACCTTTCTGCTAAACTGCATCCTTGAGAATATTCCAAAATTCTACACTTCTGAGTTTGCTGTTTAATTCTAAAATGAATTATCCTAGCACACTGAAAAGCACCGTCTCAAAAGCAACGAATAGCTCAGTATCTCACAACTAAGGAGAATATCCAAACCAATGGTTCTGCTATGTATTTTGCCTAGGTACTAAATGGTACATGTCCTCAGACCCAACCTGCTGGTCTATGCCCACGCTACTCACTCACCAGTGCTTGGAACATTCACTCTGAAACTGGGAGGCACACATTTGAGTCCTTTCCTAACACACAGTGCCCGAAAAAGCACTCACCAGGCTAGAAGATATGGGAAACAAAGGTATTCTCAACACTCCCAGTTGATGTTTTATGGAATCATTTAATATTCACCAGAACACCAAGAAAGGAAGAGAAGCATCCATGATGATCATACTCACTACGCAAAAAAGAAGAAATCTGATTCCCACTCCCTGATCTGAGAAAATTGTATTTCATACACTCAACACAAGCAAACCAACTCTACAGCCAGCAATCTCTTTGAAAATGTCCTTAATCAGCATAGCAAACAGACTATTCAAGCTTTTGAAAACTTCAGACAACTAAGAAACTAAGAATCCAAGACAGAAGATACACCTGCAAGAGCTGAGAAAGTATTATGTCTCAATGGCACCTATGAAGTATTGAATACTTTCCAATTGAAAGTGCCTCCAGCTGATAAAAAAGCAGCCACACTTGAGATCTAAGATTAGAGAAAGAGCTCCTGATATTTTAAGCACCCTGTTTACTTTATGCTTTTAAAGATAATTGAACGTTAAGGGCTGAACATCCGAGAAACCCGGCCAACAGGTAACCATTTTTTCCCACAGAGGAAAAGTGGGGAAAAAAAAAAAAATCTTTATCTAATAGCTGTAACTGAGCAAAACAGTTCTGTCTGACCTTCAGTTCTGAAAGCCCCTTTTGTTGCTTTCATCTATGCAGTGCTGAAGCTCTGGAATTAAGACGCTTGCAGGAACACACTAAGGAAGAAACTACCTCTACTTTGGGGGCTGTAGAAAGGAAAAGAGTGTTTTCTGTAAGCAGAAGTTGGTGCTTTCCAATCTAAACTAGACCTAGATATACTAACACAGAACTTTTCCTTAAAAAAAAGCAAGTATTTTAATTGAAACAAGTTCTTGATCAATGCAAGATCATTTTAAATTTAGGTTTAGAGCAAAACAAAGTCTGCATAAAGGTAGCTCAGGAAAATTTTTTATTTTAATTTCTTTAATTTTCTTAAACACACCGTCAGTACTTTTGCACATAATCACATCAGAATCAGAAGTAACAGGTTTAGATCTGGTTTCCATAAAAATCATAAGCACTTACAAACATAAAGCATATGCTTGAGGTTCAGAGTACATCCAACTGCTACTATTTAAGTCCTGAAGGACCCAACAAAACACATGCATACTCTAAGAGCATATAACCAACTCATAAGCTAATATGAATCAAAGAGTTAATTCAAATATTCAAAAAATAAAAATCCCAGACTTACAGTTGCCTTCCTAACTTTAATTTGACTCTATTGTGTATCCAATTTATATGCTGAATGAGGCGATGTCCTGACACGAAGTTAGTGCTCAGTTTTAATTACAGGGAATGTCTATGTGTATAAAAAGAAGGAAGAAGCAAATTAAGAACATAAAAGTAACTAAGTGTGATTTTGTGTGTGTGTTAGTAATTATTTGTTAATTTACAATTTATTTTTTTCTTTAAAAATAACACCTTTTCCATTTTTTCCTCCCCTTTCCTTACTATTTTCTAGACTATTGCAGGAAAGAGTTTAGAGGCTATCTTCCTGCTTATTGTGCAAAAAAGACAAACACTTTAAAAAACAACAACAAAGCAGTTTAATATATCATCTAACCGAATGGCTCGTTGTCAAAGGTGAGCAGATGGGAGAGGTCCTGCACACCTTATCTCTCCCTCCATCCCTGAGTCTTCCAAACTTGAGCTAGCCCTGACCACATTGTAAGTCTAGTTAAGCCAGTGAAAACAGGAGAAGAATAATCCATCCAACAAGTGAATATTTTTGTAGTGCACATGGCTTATATAGATCAGATGAACACTAAAGCTAGCACAAAGGGTGGATCATGCAGGGCATGGAAGCACATAAAGAGACCTTCCTCTTCCAGCAGCAGAAAACTTAATTCAGCTCACATTATAAAATTGCACTCATACACTTCCACAGTGTCTCACACAGGAGCAAAAAGAGGCAAAAGGCTACTACTACCATGTTTACACTACCTATGGGGCAGCTACAACTTGATATAGCTCTCCTTCAGGAATCATGATACACTTAAAGAGGCTGCAGGATTAGAGGGATGCAGGATTTCACCTCAGTTCCCACCTGGTTAGCTGCTTGTATAGCTAGACCAGTTCTGACTAAACAGATGTTTCCTCTAAACCCATCTGAACTCAACCTATCTGGTCCTGCTGGATTCAAGTTCAACCCTGGCAAATCTAAAGAGCTCCAAAAAGATTTGCTGTGTTCCAGGAAAAATTACTAAGTCAGCTCAATACTGAAGCAGGAAAGATCCTATCACTGAAATACGTAATTCCCTAAATTTTCTGTAATCTTCCCAGGCTACCCTCACCCCCACCTTCTATATCATCTTCTCCAAACCAGTAAGAGAGGAGTGGAGGATGGCTGGAGAAGGGAGATAAGATCATCTCACTTGCTCCTTCACTGCCCTTACATTTACAGGTGTATAGACCCCTCTAATCGAGTGTAAATTAGTGCTTTCCCACTGTTCAGAACTGTTCCACTCTGTTCAGGATCGGGAACAATATCAGGAGCAAAAAAAGGAGAAAAGTGGGCAGCTGATGACTTCATTTGCAGCAACAGCTGCAGGATTTCCCTCGAGCAGAGTGGAAGTAAAGTAACAGGAGACCCTTTTGGCTGGCTTCTCTAAGCTAGAATGTCAAGAGCACAGCCAAAGGTTTTACTCATAGATCGTCTCCCCAGAACAAAACTGGGGGAAAAAAGAAGGTAGAGGAACATGTCTGAAGATCTTGTGAGGAGAAATTAAACTTTTTTGTTGTGTTTTGTTGTTGGGATTTTTTGGTTTGGTTTGTTTTTTTCCTCTGGAAACAGCAATACAGTTCTCCATCAAAAAAGTAGAGGAGTTGAGGAGAAGTTTCAGGGTGACAAAAAACAATGAACCCAGGACCACCTTTGTAAGGGCTTTTTTTTTTTTTTTCTTCTTAAGCCAACAGCTCTGATACTGGAAAAGTCCACAATTAATCCAGAAGGCACAAAAGAAAAACAGATACATTACGTACCCATGTAAGAAGACATCTAGAAACAGATTTCATGAAGTTCCAAGTATCTTAAGGGCCACTGTACCTGAGAAGCCTCAACCTCGCTACAGCCAAGACTTTTATCCTTACCCCTAGATCTCTTTGGATACAAAATTTCCAAATGTAAACTACCTTCTAAACCCTGGTAACAGTAAGTTTAAATGAAGTCACAAGTTACCTAAGAATCATGTGTTCCGTAGAAAAGGTACACTTCTTTAAAACTGTGTTTCTCAATCTCAACTACAGCAGAACTGACACTTTGATCAGAAGAAACTAGTTTTTCAACTTAGCTGAAAGCGCTTCCTAAACAACCGAACTGAAACAGAACACATTTTATACCAGTTTAAATGCCCACACAGGACTTATACCCCAGCTTTTACTCCTAAAAATTTTATTCAGAGGCAAGCTCTTCACAGCTTTCTTAATTCACATACCCTAGGAAATCTAGTCAATATTAAATGCTAGGAGTAACTGCTCATACCCACACTATCCGGAAAAGAAAATGGGGATGTTACTCAAAAATGAAATTGGAGTACCTGCAGTCAGCTGTTAATTAACACATGCCATTGAGTAGCCAAAGAAACAGGTGAAGAAGCCAAGTGAAAATCTATTTAACCAAACGCTATTTAGAAAACCCTGGTGGAACGAAAATACACAGAACCTAAGGGGCACACAATGAACTTTGTGTGTAAGAACTATGCATCAATTATAAATGTCTTCACGTGGTGAAGACATGTTTTAACTATTGGTTTCTGAAAAAGTTAAGTCAATATAGAAATTAACAAAATATTGACAATACAAGAGTTCTGACAAATGCTAAGCCTGGAAGAAAAGTACAGCCCCACCATCCCTTGAATACTGCAATAAAAGACAGAGCATGTGCAGTAACTTTCTGGCTACTCTCTCTTACCCTATTCCAACAAAAAGGTATGACAGTAAAATAGCAAGGCACTTTTTAACCAAGGGAGTGTCTCTTCTGTCATTTGAGAATACATTAGGAAATAGTCTTTGGCCATTTTAGTCCTAAATTTATCCTGTAACAGTCTTCTAGTAATTTCTCTGAAAAGACACCTTTGCTTCTCACACAACTGAAACAAAAAATTAAACTCTTATTGTAATGCAAAGGTCTTCTATGGTCAAGCTCAAAAAATTATTCCAAACCTTATTGAGCTGTTTTCATTTCAGAAAAAGACACTGGTAAGAATGGGGCTTAAACACTAGTAACACAATTGTGACTGAAATGCCAAAGCTTGCTGTGTGCACTTCTGTTCTGACAAGGGAGGAGTTCCTTTTACCAACAGACATCTCCCAAGAAACATTGTAACTCACTCTGAATACAGCAGAAGTTTATTAAAAGAAGTAACTAACCTGACTCTCTAAAATACAGTCCAGTTTACAGCTCTGTTGAAGTGAAGGCTCTCTCTTCCCATGCTTTGGATGTCTTACCTAGGTATCCTCTTACATGCTTACCTGATATACGCAAAGAAAAAGAAAAAGGTTTCTTGGGATCCTTTCAGTGGGCATATTAGCTGATTAGTACACCAGCTTCAGAGATCAGTCTAACTTTTTAAACAACTAGGGATGATAATTCTGGCCATGCATGTAATATATCCTGTATACACATTTTCACACTGTATATTAAAAAAAGGTACTCACTCCTGGAAAGAGGAGAATTCATAAGAGTTATTTTTTTAATTAACTCCATCATTTGGCATAAAATACCTACATTTAGCAACAACCACTTTCAATTCTGAAGTCACCACTGTTTAGGTGGCAAATTTAATGTGACTGCAGGTTTCTGAAAAGCGATCTTTGGAAACATCATATTAGGGTTAATACTGCTCGATTACCTTGCATTGCCACGGCATCTGTATGAGAGATTATAAAGGCCAGTGTATCAGATAGAGGGCTAAGTAGGTGAGTGGCTGTTGACATAAAATAAGGATCTTTTCTTTCCCTTATTTTTCCATATCTTGAAACATTTTATCTCATGAACTGTGAATTGAAATTATGACCAGGCATCACTGGAGTCCTAAAGCCTAGCCCCAATTCTTGAAGGCAACAAAGTTTCACGCTAGTTTAATAAAAAGATCAAACTCTAAACCTAGCAAATCTTCAAGACAAGGCAGCTTTTTTTGTCCCACAACTTCTCACAGACAGCTGCTCCAGAATCTCAGTAGTAAATTGGTCTAAAATCTTTTAATTTTCAGCCTCGAATTACTTGGGACTGGTCTGCACACATTTGCTCATCTGCTCGTATCTTCAAGGGCTTCCTTCTCTTGGGTGTTTAAGCATAAAAACGTATTTGCAAAGCCCTTGCACAATCTTTCTCAGTTTGCATTTTTCTAGATCAAGTTCCTTCAAGCTCCCCTCTTAAGCAAGCCTCTACTTCCCAGTCATTACAGCAGTCTTGTTCACATCATAAGACGCATGCAAGAATGCAGCTACTTATCAAAACAACACTAAAAAAAGCCACACAAATGGAAAGGAGAGTAATGATTAAAATGTACTTTGCAAGTAGGTATATTAATTCTACTCTGTGTTTAGCGACAGTTGAATCTCTTAAGTACAAACAGATCACTATTACGGTTAAAATCCATAGCAGAATAACTTAGCTAAGGAGATATTCTAGCAACTCAACACTTCAAATAATCTACTGTTATTTTCCTGAAGAAATGCACAGTAGAACCTCATGCTTAAATCAAATATTCATTCATTCACCTTAAACACTGTAACACGGAAAACAGCTGAGAATGAAATACTAGTATACTAATAAAACAAACAGCACTAAGAAACTCAAAAGCTACACTAGACAAGTCACTTTCCATACCCCAGAGAAGTTCCCTTTCCTCTTCCTCCCTTTCGGAGCAGTGAGTACATAACACAGTCATTTCACATTTTCGTTCAATTTGTCAAAATTAAGCCCATCAGTTATTTGCATTGGTTTTACAGAGATCAACAGTGTACTAGAGAAAAGGTGCATTTGAGAGTCAACAGCATCTGTGCAGAGAAAATGGAGATAATAATGAAAAATAATATCATTGAAATAATGAAAATACTTCTAGATAGTACATAATAATATTAAAATTATTAAAATATTTCTTGGACAAGGAATCCATGAGCTCTCTCCCTTTCCTAAACACTCCCAGACTGGGGCATAAATCTAAAGCATCTCCAGGTAACAGCTCAGGGTGGAACTGCAACCACCATCCTCTCGGCTGACTTCAATGGGATACAAGCCTTCATATTTTAACACAAAAAAATCCCCTGTCCCACTTCCCATCCCGAGACCTTGCATCCTCCCCTCACATCTGCAGTGTTCCAGCAGTGCTGGTAGGCTGCAGAAGAGAGGAATGCTTGCAGGCTCTAGGTACTTTAACTCCTCTTTACCAGAAGAAAGAGCCCAAGCAGAGAGGATCATCCCGTCACAGGGTAAGTAAGGACAAAACCAAAGTAAACTCTGCAAGTGTGTAGTGCAGAAGGACTAGACTGCACCCAGACATATCGCAGAGAACATCCTGAAAGCTATCATCGTATTAGCACCAATCATCACATTACACTCTGGTACTAAAAATACCAACGACTGCACTACTACTGCACACAATGATTGTTCACATGGTGCACAAACAGAAGACAAAATTACGAAAAATTTACGGTTTAAGTGACTTAATATGAAGACTAATTATTTCAATTATGACCAATGCCCTTTTTAACACAAATAAACTTTTATCAACTTTATCACACAGTACTTACAAATTAAAAATTTGGAGAAATTTTTAAGCAACCCGCAATCCCACTGTTAGAAAGATCAGACAATCTTTATAGTACTCCTGTAATGCTAACGTAAAGCAACATGAACCTTAAGAGGTACAGAAACTCAAAACCAGATAATGCAAAATGAAGTCCTTGCAGAACAAGGGCTCTATCTATCATAAGAGCCACACTTTTAGATTCAATACTAACTAAAGACAGGCATTCTCTCTTTGGCATAAAGAAAACTACTGCTAGATGTATGTGGAGCTGCTATTACAAACTCAGAACAGTTTTCACCTCAGATGAATACCTGAGATGTTTCAATTCTACACCTACTATATTTTATTAACTACTCAAAGCATTCAGAATGAAAATTTTAATAAAAAATAAGGAAGTACACTTAGCACTACTATCTGTGAACTGTCAATCAAAAAAGCTTAAATACTTAGATGGTGTTGTTCTCAACCAATACACAGGGAGAATCTCTTCAAAGTTTCCTGGAAGCAAGTTGGGAAAAAATGGCACACCTGTGTTTTTCATCCCTACCAGTTATCCCGAGATACGTTAACACATTTTTGAAGGCTAATACAGAAATCCTAAATTTACTTCTTGCTTGAAGTGTGTTTGTGTCAGCCAAGTCTAAAGGTAAGACAGTAATCTAGAACATAACACACCTGGTAAAGTAAAACTACATGACTAATGTTAGTGTCATAAATGCCACTCAAAGTTCAATAAGAAACTGGGATTATTATTCCATTTTTATCTCCATGTACCTTTCAGCAATGGAAAGGTAAACTGGAAATATATATGCAAATGACGATGTCTCTTAATTTATTTTCTAAAGGAAACATGAACTACAACTTCTGTCTATCCCTCCTGGCCTTTCTTTTCCCATGCACCCGTTCAAAATGAAAAATGCACGCTTACAGAACTTAAACACATTAAATGTCACATAATAAACACTTTATCACTGTCATTCCAATCAACTAATTCATATACTGCTGCATTGTAATTGTTTCACACTCCAGCACACCAAAAGCTATTATCACCGCGTTTACACAAAGTCTTATCAGTTTATTGTATTTAAAAGTGTTTAAAGTTTATCCCAAAGATCAGAATATGCCTCAACAAACTGGACCACATACTGTCAGTTAAGAAACTATCTCCTTATTTCTCTAGTAAATTGTATTGAAACTAAGACTAAATATTCAGACATTTTAAAGGTAAACATCTCTTTCCCATACCCTTTGTGAAAACACTTTGTATCTTAAATGACAGTGATAACTACCTATATAGGAATGATAAATCACACATTTTAATATTTCATGTGTCTGAAACGCAAATCAGGGCCAGATGTGCTATTTGCACGAACTAAATTACTGTATCAATCAATAATAGATCATAGAAACCTGCAGATATTTAGCGGATGTTCAACTGAAAGACGTTTATTAAGATGCATATGTAGCAATTCAAAGCAGATTTACAGTAGCTTTCCTCAAGTTGCTTAGAAGACGGGCAAGGTGGTAGCCAAAATCTGTAAGCTAAATAGAGATGCTGCATCCTTGATTCCCTGGAAGTCACCTGTGTACTATTGCAAAGGAATACTACTTAAACACCTGTAGATGAAATGGTGTATTTATTTTAAATGGTTTTTAGGGTACTGACATGACATCCGTGTGGAAAATCCTGAGCAATCACGATGAGCTATCAGCCCTTCACACCATCACTGCTGCTATTTTCAGTGATCCACCCTGTTTTTGCTACAGTGCTCTTGGCATCATTATCCTACTGTGATTCAATATTTACCTGTTAGATCTAGTTACATCACAACACTATCTATACTACCTAAATCTCATGTGGAACTTCTGTAGCTAATACCCAACCCACGGTTTTGGAGCTCTCTCTTCAGAATTCTCTGAACACAAAACAAAAAGTAATTTCAGATATGCAAACATCCGGACCCCTGTGAATTATCCATTCTCTAAAAGGGTGTGCAGTCATGCACCTTCTTTCTGACGGTGATCACGTGTGAATAAAATAGTGCATGAACTGCAGCTGTTAGCATAAAACCACTTGTGAAAGGAGTGTGCCAAAAATAGTCTTCAAAACTTGTTTAATAACAGAGGTTTTTTTTCTCGGCTACAGAAGCTCCTCACCAACAACCAGCATTAAGCTAAAGCAATCGCTTACCATTTATGACAGCAAACAAGGTCCTTTAAACTTAGTATTTTAAGAAGTTGTTTATGTTAAGAGAAAGGTAGTAATACCTTGTGAAATGACAGAACTGAGTGCTGAAACTTCTGCTGGCAACAAAGTCTCTTGCTGAATCCAAGACTAGCATTTCAGTATAATCCTGAGGAAAGGTTAATTCTAGCCCTAGCTTTGAAAGTAGACAGCACTTGATATAAACTGAAAAGCATAGTGGTGGAATGGGCAAGACAATACATGCAGAAAAAAATCCTTTGTTTATAATCAAAACACAGTGACAATTATTCTTATAAAATTCATTGTCCGGAAGAAAAAACTGCAAACACACTGAACACGGTCACTACCAAGGCTTCAACAGCAATCTCAGCTTCAGAATCAGAAACATACAGAGAATTTAGGAAGTCACAATATTGCTACATCTTTCATGTCCATTTTGCAACACAGACACAACTACAGAAAATATGTGAAAGACGAAGAATAAATTAAAAAAGGATTTCAAAACCGGGCAGTCACAAAAATATGGGGGGGGGGGGGGAATTCATCTTTAATTCTTTGTCACCGTCTGATTCGGGGGATTCTATGTATTTTCTCGGTGCAATTACACCGGCTGAGACTTGAACTGTCATTTTCATCTGCCCTACAACAGCGGTTACCCGAAACAGGCAGCTGGGGAACGNGGGGAGGAATTCATCTTTAATTCTTTGTCACCGTCTGATTCGGGGGATTCTATGTATTTTCTCGGTGCAATTACACCGGCTGAGACTTGAACTGTCATTTTCATCTGCCCTACAACAGCGGTTACCCGAAACAGGCAGCTGGGGAACGCCAGCAACTACCTCAACTGCTGGGTTTGATACAAGCCTCGAACATCGGTTTAATAGCAGTTGCATAATAACACTCAAAAGGCCAAGCTCTCCTACTGCCTTATGCATCTCTGTTTCCACAAGAGCGAGAGCGGAGCGAAAAGATCTGGACGAAAACCGAGCACTACCCGAGCGTCACTAGTACTGCCACTAACAAGCTGGTTATTATGCAGCAAAGAAGAGGAAAAACCAACTACCTAGCGCACAAATACGCAGACACCCAGTGAATAGGTGGATCTACAGAGAGATATCTTCCCTCTCCCTTCCCCAATAGGCAATCCTTGATGGGTGTGCCAGGAATGGGATATAGGGGGGAGGAGAAGAAAAGGGGTGGGAAGTGGTTGCCGCTTGCTGCAGCCATCCTGAGTGATGGTTAGGTGGTTAATCATGGTGGCTAAGGAAACATGGGGTCACTTCTCCCCCTTATGCCTCCCGTGTAACGCAGGATGTGGGCAGCGCGGCGGGGGCACTTGCCACTGTCAGCGCCAGCAGCCACGGGGGGACCCGGATCCCGCACGGCCCGCACGGACCCGCTGGCGGCGGCGACTCAGGTGGGTGCCAGCAGAGCAGAGGAGAGCAGAGCATCCCTGTCGCCCCGCGGCCGGCGGCGGGGGCCGAGCACGGGGGCACCGCCGCCCCCCCACCCCACCCCACCCCACCCCGGCTCTGCCCGGTGGCGCACACGCCCGCCCTGCCCTGCCCTCCCACTGCCCGAGGGAGACTCACTTGCCGATCACCTCGCAGAGCTCGTACACGTCCTCGAACAGCACGTCGTCGTCGGCCATGGTCCGGGCGGGGGGGATCAGCCCGAGAGACGGCGGCGGCCCCGGGGAGGGGGGGCGGGAGGGAGGGAGGAAGGGGGGGCGAGGGAGGGGGGAGGGGGGGCCGCGGGCACGGTCCCCGCCGCGCGGCGCGCTCCCCTGCCGGTCAGCGCCAACCGCCACCACCACGGTAAATCCCAACCGCTACGGCAGCTCCCGCCGCCGTCGCCACCGCCACCTTCCGGGGGCGCCGCCGCCGCCACCACCCGCCCGGGGGTTCCCGCGACCGCGCCGGGACTCCCCGCTCCTCCTCCGCGGGC